>JADBJO010008436.1:15000-17500 GCA_016801955.1 Conus betulinus
TGCTGAGATAAAAAGAAAAGGAAAAAAAAAAAAAAAAAAAAAGAGGAAAACCAGAGAGGTAGTGGAGCGGAAGAATCCTCTTTAAAACTTTTGTAAAAGCAAGAGAGTAAGGGGGAGGGGTCACCATGACATCATACAGTCATCATATATGAAATAGAGTGTTTTCAACATTCTTCACAGACTCCTTGCCAACATGCACAGGATACCCTTTTTTTTTTTTTTCAGCAGATCAATTCCAGTTTCTGCAGATGGCACCCCCCCCAAAAAAAAATTCAGTGGATTTTTCGACTAAAGCGAGGAATTCATGCCTGAAAAAAATTTTCAATAGTTTCTTATTTTGCTTGGTTCCTCTGCAAGCCCTTTGGTGAAAAAAAGGCTTTTCTGTATTTAAGTGCTAAGGGCTTATGATATTTAAGATTAAGCACCATCAATAATCATTATCATTATTATTATTTTTCTTCTTATTTAGGAGAGTGAGAAATCCAATGGTTTCCTCCTGTCAGATAGGTTATCCCCTGACTTCCATGAAGGATCTAGTGGCAGAGTGAGATGACTGCAGGCAGAAATCTAAACAAATCTGAAAAGTTCTTTATAAGTTCCGGCAAAAAAAAACGTTGACAAACGAATCACAAGACAAAACATGACATGTTTCAACCTCTTAAGTTGTCTTCAGGCAAGATGCACACACTCAGGACAATGAAAATGAACAAGCAATCACAAGCAATCACTTATCTTCATCCAGTTCGGTGCAAGATGGGTGTTGGATCAAAAACACCTATGAGGTCGAAATGCGTTATTGTGTTTGTCTTGTGATTCATTTGTCTATGTTTTTCAGCGGAGCCTTATTAATAATTTTCAGTTCCATGAAGGAGTCTGAGGTGACTAAATGCTTCTAAAGCTCAATGCCCTGACAGCATACTGTAATCACTAGACACACTGTTTCATGTGTTTATCAGTGTAGATTTGACCATCCGGGAAATGTGACTGCCATACATGGATTTCCCTATTACATATTTGTCCTCTTCACTGCCCCCCCCCCCCCCCCCCCCTTCTCTCTCCCCTGCTCCTGCATTACCCAACGCTTATATATTCCTTCCTTCCTGCTGAAGTCATTCACAAAATTATCATTCATCCCTTATGGACTGTGACTGTGTGTTAGCTGTGATAAAAGAGTGAAAGTGTAATACACAAAGCACAACATCCCACCACAAATTTTGAAAGAGTTAAGCGAGCAGTTAACAGTGCCTTCTTCGCGCACATGTGATTTAACAAATGCTTACAAACTGGCAGCCTCATTCTGGTTGGAAAACAGAAGTTGTATCTGTAAAACAGGTACTTGGTTAGGCCTTGGCAAGTATATATGGCAGTAACCCATACTTGCATTTTTTTAAACATCTTAGACTCCTTTGTACGTGATGCCACTGTTAAATATAGGCCAGTTCTTAACTTGTAAGCTTCATGTCAGTCCTTGTGTTACACACTTTAAAATTTAATGGCGATTCTTAGACATCTTTAAGATTTTGATACTGGTGCCATTGTTAAAATATATATCATCAATGCAGAAATTCAATCCAAATCTTTGAAATATTGAACATACCAGAAAAACTGTGTTTTGCTGGTTTTTTCTCTTTTAATAATGATGGCACAGAAAGGAATGTTTCAACAAAAATTCATATAAACAATATTTCACATGAACAGTTGACCTACTAGCTATAGGAAGCACAGGTTTAGCCATCACGCTACTGAATTTCAGGAAATACTTGAAGTGACGATAACAGCTAAAGATATTAGCAGTATTAAGAAGCTTTTTCATGTTGACCCTAAGCGTAACAATACTTTGACTAATGAGTATGTGTATCAGGAGAGAGATCTCAAATGGGCACAAAGTAGGCCATGAGGCCTAGTGTGTAACATGAAAAATCATCAAAAGGCCTTGTGGCCTATCCCACTTCATATTGTTTGGGGTCCCATATCCTGTATTCTAGTAATCCATGCATTATGCCAAACTGTATCAGAAACTGCATGTTTTTTTACAAAATCAATAAGTGAATGCGTGTATGTCTCAGTGTGTGTGTGTGTATGTGTGTGTGTGTGTGTGTGAGAGAGGAAGAATGAGACAGAGACTGAGAGAGAAGGGGGGGGGGGGAGGGGAGAGGAGAGGGGGGGGCTGCAAGTGTGTGTATGTCTTGGTGTGTGTGTGTGTGGGGGGGGGGGTTATCAGTGTGTGTCTGTGTGTATGCCCATGTGAGAGAGAGAAAGAGAGAGAGAGCAAGAGAGAGTGTGTGTGCGTGTGTGTGTGTGCGCGCGCATGCATGCACACACGTGCACGCACGCGCAGGCAAGAAAGAGAGAGAGAGAGAGGATAATTTTTTTCATGATAATCTTCATTTCCAAGGGTAATGAAGAAGCAATCTATGTGAGGGTTTTTTTCAAGAGAGAGAGAGAGAGAGAGATGAGGAGGAGGATGATGATGATGATGATGATGATCTTTATTTCCAAG
>JADBJO010008436.1:27500-35000 GCA_016801955.1 Conus betulinus
AACACTGGCAGCGGTCATAACCAAACCTTATGGAAAGATGGAGTGTGACACAGGAATGATTCGATTAGGCCAACACTGCGGTACTGATCATAACCAAACGTCATGGAAAGGTGGAGTGTGACACGGGAACGATTCCGTTAAATGTTGGAGCGGATCAGTGAAGCGGATCCTGATTATGCGGTGGATCCAGGATCCGTTCAGCAGGATTATGACAAAGTGGTCCATTAAACATGAACGCTGAAACTGCTGTTTTCATACTGACCATTATCTATGAAGCAATGCATTTTCATGGAATAGAGAAACTTTCTAGTGATATAAACATTGAAAGGTAGTTTTCTTTTTCGTGTGATCTTTTTTAAGCATACAAAAAGAAACTTATTTTTTAGTCTGAAATTGTCACCATTTTTCTATGACGGAAATAACCTTTAACTTCTGAACTGACCTGTTTCCCTGATATTTAACAACAAAAAAAAACATAACAAGTAAATAGAATAAAATGTGATAAAATAAGCTCCTACCGACTGACTGCAGTTTTTCGCCGAAGTTGCAATGAGACACCATTAGTTAGTTTTGTTTTTTCTCTTCTAACTTAAACAAACATTTGGGGTAAGGGGGTAGGGGGAACGGTCATTACAATCTGGCGCTGATCCGGATCAAAAGACCGATCCAACATTGCCTTTGGAAGAGGTCTGCGGTATCATGAGTGCCCTTCTAGCCGTAAATGCAACGATATTGCCCGTCCTGAACTATGCCCTTCTAGCTGTACATGCTAGGGGCCGGAATAGCTCAGTTGGTAGAGCGCCGGACTCGTAATCCAAGGGTTGCGGGTTCGAATCCTCCTCCGCCGGGCCTTTTCGGTACAGGGGGATTTTTCTCTCGGAGTTAACATTAGTTCTGACTCCATTCCCCATACAGTCCTTCGAATGAGACTATAAACCGAGGTTCCGTGTGTGAACGCACGCATAACATCTTGCACACACGTAAAATCCCCATCACCAACTTTCGGAAGGTGCACCCTGTGTGAGAAATTGAAAGAATGAAGGAAGTTAGGAAATCAAGTGAACGATATTGAACGATATTGACTGGATGACACGGGAAACGACTGAATGAAGCGCCAGCTGGCATCTCTTCAGTTGGCACTATCGGGTAGGCAGCCCGTTGTGTAAACGAGTGTGGATTGTAAAAACGCTTAGAGCTTGGTCTCGAGCCGAGAATAGGCGCTATGTAAGTATTCATTATTATCATTATTAAATGCAGCGATATTGCCTGTCCTGAACTAAGTAGATATTGCCCTTCTAGCTGTAAATGCAAAGATATTACCACTCCTTAATTTAGCAGATATTCACGAATCAAATATTTCTCTCCAGTAAGAAACAACAAAAAAGAACCTGTAAATTGTAAATCACATTCTCATCACTTGATGCCATTAATGCGCCAAAATGAAACAGACCTGGCTGACATTTTTTTTTTTTTTTTTTTTTTTTTGGGGGGGGGGGGGTTATAACAGACCTGATATAGAATGGAATACTGTGAAATAAGATGAACTTTATCTTCATTGGAGAGAGAGAGAGAGACAGAGAAAGAGAGAGAGAAACGGAGAGAG
Source organism: Conus betulinus (assembly GCA_016801955.1). Lineage (NCBI taxonomy): Eukaryota > Metazoa > Mollusca > Gastropoda > Neogastropoda > Conidae > Conus > Conus betulinus. Next base: position 29,104 of record JADBJO010008436.1, read on the forward strand.
AGAGAGAGAGAGAGAGAAAGAGTGAGTGAAGGAAAAAGAGAGGGAGGGGGGGGAGAGGGAAAAGGAGACAACGGTCTCCAGCCCAAAACCAAGTTCATCAACTCATCAAAGACACACTCCACGCTTCCAGATCAGAGGAATGAAAACAGACAACGCCGCAAGAACCACCCCGCTACTGGTACCCATACTGTCCTTGGGCATGTCCAACCTGTTCAAGGACCACAGCAAGGACAGCAGTGACCAGCCTCCGGTCAGCGGGTCATCGCCATCAGACCAGCAGCAGCAGCGCTGGTCAGTCAGGCAGTGCCTGCAAGAGTTCGCCCAGTCCACTTCCATGCATGGGGTGGCCAGGGTGGGAGATTCCAGCACCCATTGGATCGGCCGTCTCCTCTGGCTCCTGCTGGTTCTCATAGCAGCAGGTAAGATGTTCAAAAATACCAATTAATCATGTATGGAATTATCATTAACTAGCATGTAAGATGTTCAGAAACACCAATTAATCATGTATGGAATTATCATTAACTAGCATGTAAGATGTTCAGAAACACCAATTAATCATGTATGGAATTATCATTAACTAGCATGTAAGATGTTAAAAAACACCAGTTAATCATGTATGGAATTATCATTAACTAGCATGTAAGATGTTCAAAAAACACCAGTTAATCAAAATTATTTATCAGTAACTAGCATGTAAGATGTTCAAAAACACTAATTTATCGTGCATGGAATTATCATTAACTGGCATGTAAGATGTTCAAAAACCAATTGATCATGTATGGAATTATCATTAACTAGCATGTAAGATGTTCAAAAACACTAATTAATCATGTATGGACTTTTCATTAACTAGCATGTAAGATGTTCAAAAACACCAATTAATCATGTATGGAATTATCATTAACTAGCATGTAAGATGTTCATCATAAACACCAATTAATCATGTATGGAATTTTCAGTAACTAGCATGTAAGATGTTCAAAAAACACCAATTAATCACGTATGGAATTCTCATTAACTAGCATGTAAGATTTTCAAAAACACCAATTAATCACGTATGGAATTCTCATTAACTAGCATGTAAGATGTTCAAAAACACCAATTAATCACGTATGGAATTCTCATTAACTAGCATGTAAGATGTTCAAAAATACCAATTAATCATGTATAGGATCATCATTAACTAGCATTTTCACATGGTTTTGCTTGGTCTTCATCTCCCTCATTGTATCCATCATCCTCACCCCCCCCCCCCCCCTCTTCCTCTCCTCTGTTTTATGCACAGCGCATGCACGCATGCAGGATGCAAAATTCTGCACCAGTGGCTGTAATGTCTAACACGTGTGTGTGTGATTCTTCTGTATGGTTTGTCACGCATTAAGCAAATGGTACTAGTCTTCCACAGTTGCACAGTGGTTCGACTCTAATCAGTTTTTAAAAAAAAGTCTGATAAGGCCAATGACTAATTTGGAGAGTGTTCACGCATAAAAAGTTCGGGACCGAAGATCATAATTATGTACGTGATTGTAGGCCGACATGTACAGCCGTTTGGACGTGATGTTGTTACAGAAATCCACGTAAATAAAAGCTGCTAAAGGATGGCATTGCTATAGAATGTGTTTGGCACATTACAATCAATCTCCAGTATATTACTCCCTTACCCAAATGAAGTGGTGGAGACATAAACATGGATGTCATTGCCTAGTGAGTGTGAATCACATCTGTGCAGAGGGCAAGGGAGACAATATTATTATCAAAGCCCATATCTTCTTCATGTATCCTGACGTCCGCTAGGCATGCTGGGTATTGGGGAGAGGGGAAGGGTTCTAAAACCCACCGACTATTGACACAGCACGCAAGATCTTCAGATGTGTCTACCTGATTTTCTGCGTTCGAAGACACACCAGTTCACTCGCCAGCAAGTCTGCTCATACTGTTGATCTTGAAAGCTTAAGACTCCAGACATAAATTTCGCTTTGTTGCCTGTTGCCTGTTGAATTATTTATAATTCTGCGGACTTCTTCATTTGTCACGTGGTCTGTGTAATTGATGCCCAAGACCTTTCTATAACATCTCATTTCAGTTGTCAGAATTCATCTTTGTAGCTCTGCTGTGAGTGTCCACGTTTCACATGCATATAGAAAAACTGAGAGGGTAAGGGAGCGCATTAGGCGGATCTTGGAGCGATATCAATTCCGATATTAAAACAAGGTAAATCTACCAAAAACATCAATAGTTACTAGACCATAGCTCTGACTTCCGATGTTGCAAAATTTATGGAATTTATATACCAAACAGGTTTATATATCATGATAAAAAATGTCACACAGGCCTATCTGTCAAGCAGACTTTAGGAAAAGAAAATCAACAACTTATCTTGTTATCAAAGTAACGACTCAATTAAGCATTAATTTAGTGGACGAAAGAGTGCTGCTATTTTAATGATGTCAAACAGCTTTTTTTTATAGGTTATGGTATGCTAGATTGCCACATAAATTGGCATGTCTGGCAATTTTCATGACTGCATCAGAAATTGGTATCAGAAAGAAGTACTAGTCAAAGTGGATAATACACACTCCAGTTTTAAATCGTTGGAAATTGGACATTCTTCAATGTTCTGTGAGGAGAAGCAAAAACGAAGATGACTTGAGCAGCACCCAGACTTCTACCAGACGGATGCATACTAGCTGCTGCCCAGATCAGACCAAGTGAGCATTGTGACATCAACCAGGGGAAATCTTTATGGATCTCTGGAGGGCCTTCGCCATACAGCAGCCTTCGTCAGTGCCTCTGGGGTTCCAGTCTGAGTGAAACGAAGAAGAACGAAGAAGCACGTGTGTGCGCGCGCGCGCGCGCGCGCGCGCGTGTGTGTGTGTGTGTGTGTGTGTGTGTGTGTGTGTGTGTGTGTGTGTGCGTGCGCATATTGTAAAATAACGCCACCGTTTTTCAAACCCGTTTCTCTTTCTATCGCAACCCCGCCCACCCTCTCCTGCACCCCCTGCCCCCTCCTCACACACCCCCACCCCCCTCCTGTCCTTCTTTTCCAGTCTTTGCCAAGTCATTATTGTTATGACGGTGGAATTGTTAGCCTGGACTTGGATGTTCACACTACCTATAATATGTTGACCATTCTGTTTGGTCAGTCGGTGGGTGAACTGCATCTCTCAGGGGATCCAAGTAAAGGTTTGTTCTGCACCATTCTTAGCTGTTGTCGGCACGTCATTTGACTACCAGTGCTTAGGCTATTGAACAATGGAGCTGACATCAACTGTTGATACCTGTTTAACCCCCCCCCCCCCCCCCATCCCCCACCTTTGCCCCCCCCCCCCACCTCCCCCCTCCCCCTCATGTTGAAATTGATCCTGAAGCATGGGCTCAAATATTTCCACGTACATTAATCACAGTTTACGTAATAATTTCAGTTTTTCTGCACCTTATTTCCCACGGTGCTTTTTTTTTTTTTTCGTTTTTTTACTTTCACTACCTGCGTTGGGGTGCCTTTGGATTCTGTGTTTTTAAACCCTTGGTTGTGAAAATATCTCAAAATCGTAGACTGTGAATATTTACAGTTGATGCCCAGGGGGAAAACGACACAAGCAGCCATGTTTCAGTGATGAGTCTGAACCAGAGGACGAAAGGTCTCTGAGTAGGCGATATGAATGGTTCTATTTTCAAGAAAAAAAAAACTGTTTTGATCCCTATATGCTGCTGGTGAAGTATTTCTTTTATAATTTAGAATCTATAACTCCCTAATTTTCCATTCCGTTTTCTTTCTCTAAACATCCCCCTCTCTTTTTTTTTTCTTTCTTTAAAAAATTTTTTTCAAGTAATTTGCCGTGATGACGGAGGGCTTGTTCGCCTATACTTGCTTTCAACCACTCTTGATTTGTTCAGCATGGTAGGTAGGCACTCCAGGTCGGACCAGCGCGTTGGGTTAATGCGTAGGTCAGACATCTGCGAAGTCGTAGCCACGAGACCCTCTTCTATTGTCTCATCTTAGATGTTAATTCATTTATCCATCAGCTTCAAATCATGCGTAGTGCGGTCTCAAAACTTAGTGGATGTGGTGTAGCGTATATAGGCTAGTCCGCACGCAGTGACGCCTCCTAGATGAAACTGAAACTGAAACTGTTCAGCCAAGATAAAGATGCCTGGTTGCAATTCTCTCTACAGCTTGTGCGCACTTCAGCTACTTTCAATGCACTTTCATTCATCAGTTCTCTGCACCTCAGCAACATTGTAGCACAACATGTTGTGTTAAGAACATGGCAGCAGACACTGCGAGCAGTGCGTTACTATTGCACGAGATGTTTCAAGGGTATTCCCCACAGCCGTGTCAAGGACTGATGACGCAATGAATTATTGAACAGTATTGTCACTCGGCGCGTGCATTATTGTTTAAGAAGAATATAAACCGCTGTATAAACGTGGGTTCAGTTTTTGCATCTGCGAAGTGATGCGACACTGGTGTACATGTAATGATTTTTTTTTCGCTTGTTTGTTTGCTTGCTTTTAATGAAATTTGGTAAATTATATTTTCCATATGTACTTTGTACATGTCCCGCACAATTCTCGTCCTCGTCCTCGTCTTCGTCCTCCTCTTCCGCACACACCCACACCCATTCTACACATCTTTCAACGACACCCCCGCAGAACGCAAATGAATAACTTCATGTCATCTGCGTTACTTTTGTTAGAGCATAAAGAGATTTCCACGATGCAAAATAGAACCAGAGAATAGGAGATGGAATGCTGATTTCCAACATTTTGGCCAGGAAAAATGGTAGGTAGGCCTACTGTGGTATAATCATCAACGCCGTATTCAGATGTGTCTGTATGCTCGGCTCAGCAGTATTTCAAGTGTGGCGGTGCTGGAACTATTGTGCTTTTTAACTACATTTTTATATACAACATACTATTGACTAAGTTGTAGATACACTTGAGTTAACGAACTTTTATTGTGTTTGTAAACAAGCATAAGATCGTAAATTCACCTCCATTTCAAACTCTATACAGACCCGTTTGGTGGAATTGTGAGGGCTGCTCTCCCGTGAACGAAATGCAGTTTTCCTTGGGGATTTTGTTCTGCAGCATGACTTCAGAGAGCAGATGCATAACTGAGGTGACAGAGACAATGAACTTCACTGCACACAATAGAGACAATGAACCTGAAAGATCATTCTGTGTGTGCATCCCTGTGTTCGTAAGGCTTTTAGTTAATGGACTACAAATCCAGGTCGAGCCAATGTTTTTCCCATAGAGCCTGAGCAGGATAACCTTTTCATGTTTATTTCTTTTTTTTCTTTTTCTTTTATTTTTTCTTTTTCAGCCTTCTTTTTCTTTAGCACCTCATCAGAACTTGAGCATTTTTTGAACGATAATTAATGACGATGATGATAGTACAGATGGTGCCGCGGAGTTTTTTGTTATAGTCTGAGGCTACATACAAAAAAAAAAACCAACTCTCTACTGCATAAACTTGCTTTCAAAAATATAACTCTGTGTCCACCAGGCCCGAGAGATGCACCTGCAGTGTTGAACGAAAAATTTGAGCAACACTCAGAACGCATTCATGCATTGGAGGAAATTGGGACATACAGTACCAAGGTTTTCCAGCTGAACCCAGAGCACCCTGGATAACTGCGAGTAACTGCCCAACTGTAACTGTCAATGCTCATCTCGGACTTGACCTCACCACCTCAGACTCTGGGCCTCTAGGCGCTAACCATAGAGCCACGTGCATGGTATTGGAGTCTGATCTGTTGTAAGCCCGACGCCCAGTGTCCATGCTATCCTTGCAATGGGGATTCTGTGGACGACGGAACCGAGCGAGGATACCAGAAATTATTTTCTGCTTGTGTTTCCACGTTGCCATGGATCGTCTGCCTGGTACCCGC
>JADBJO010008436.1:45000-50000 GCA_016801955.1 Conus betulinus
AACTGTATGCCATATATGCATGATGTCAGGTCTGTTACTGTCAACGTGTGCCATAAATACATGACGTCAGACCTGTCACTGTCAACTGTATGCATGTATGACGTCAGACCTGTCACTGTCAACTGTATGCCATGTATGACGTCAGGCCTGTCACTGTCAACTGTATGCATGTATGACGTCAGGCCTGTCACTGTCACTGTATGCCATGTATGACGTCAGACCTGTCACTGTCAACTGTATGCCATGTATGACGTCAGACCTGTCACTGTCAACTGTATGCCATGTATGACGTCAGGCCTGTCACTGTCAACTGTATGCCATGTATGACGTCAGGCCTGTCACTGTCAACTGTATGCCATATATGCATGATGTCAGGTCTGTTACTGTCAACTTATGCCATAAATACATGACGTCAGGCCTGTCACTGTCAACTGTATGCATGTATGACGTCAGGCCTGTCACTGTCAACTGTATGCCATGTATGACATCAGGCCTATCGCTGCTGCTGAACGTGGAGAGCAGGGAGTATCTGGAGTACACGGAGACGGTGGGGGTGAGGGTGGTGGTGCACCCCCCTGACTCCATGCCGTTCCCTGAAGATGAAGGCATCAACGTCAGCCCGGCTTCGCCACCTCCGTCAGCATGCGCAGGGTGAGGCTTCCTGTTGGCGTCCTTGACCTTGTCCTTCCGTGTTCTCTTCCCCCCGGGTCTTGTTGATCGGCTGGCTGGCCTCTTTCGTTTCCTGTTTGTCTGTTTGTTTGTTTGTCTGTTTTTTTATTTGTTTGTTTTGTCTGTTTGCCTGTTTGTTTTGTCTGTCTGTCTGTTTGTCTGTCTGTTTGTGTGTGTTGTTTGTTTGTTTGTTTGTTTTTGTCATTTGTTCGTTTTTCTCTTGGGCTTGGGTGTTTCTTTTTAACTCTTGCTGGTCTTGTTCTTGTTTTCATTTTTCCATCTTTTCGTTCTTGTTATTGTCTTGATTGTAGACTGTTGCGTTCCTTTTCTTCCTCATCTTGATTGATAGCTTGTATTTGATGTATATGTTTATGTATATGTATGTACGTACAGACAGACAGACAGACAGATGGACGGACAGACAGACAGATAGATAGATAAAATGGATAGATAGATAAATAGATAGACAGATAGATAGATAGATGATCTCTTTTACGTGTGTGTCAGTATGAAATAGAGCGGACCCCATCCCCCTATGGTCGGTGCTATGACTACAACGAAGAGGAGAACCAGAAAGTCAACATGTATGCAGGTGTCTTCGAGGTCGGCTATTCCGACAAGGTCAGGACATTCTTGCACGAACGAACATCGGGTGCACAGACAGACAGACAGACAGACAGACAGACAGACACACACACAGACACACACACACACACACACACACACACACACACACACACACACACACACACACACACACACACACACACACAGACCACACACACCACACACACACACACACACACACACACATCAGGCATGTCTTTTTGTGTGATACACTTTCAGATTAAAGTTTGCGTTGTTTTTCAGGTGTTTTTGCACACACACTTTTTTTTTCTGAGCACAATTTGTAGTCCAGTTAAAGTTTGCGTCACAGGTTTGCTGAAACATTTTTTTAACAACACACTTTTACACAGGGATACAAACACAACAACATCAGGCCTGCTCTCTTGTTTGTTCTTTCTCTGATTCCTTCTCCTCTCTTCTTCTTTAATTTGTATCCACTTAAGCATTTACCGTAAGATTATTCGCAGGTATGTTATAGGGATGAAAAGAGGAACATTTATATATTACACTGAGATAACCATATTATGCATACACTTTGCAAAAGTCACAGACATATGCATCTCTCTCTCTCTCTCTCTCTCTCTCTCTCTCTCTCTCTCTCTCTCTCTCTCTCTCTCTCTCTTTCATCTCATATCACAGATCTATGAACAGACGTAAAACTGAAGTAATACTGCTTCTACACACACACACACACACACACACACACACACACACACACACACACACACACACACACACACACACACTCTCTCTCTCTCCTCTCTCTCTCTCTCTCTCACACACACACACACACACACACTCTCTCTCTCTCTCTCTCTCTCTCACACACACACACACACACACACACACACACACACACACACACACACACACACACACACACACACACACACACACACACGCACCGTCTCGAATGCCTACTGTTCTCTTTTCACATTCTTATTTTATCAAATTTCCGAACTCACTATCGGTCCACAGACATCGAAAGGGTTAAGGAAGAACAGTTCAGCTCTTTTCCCTTTGACAAGACGACAGCCCTGACATGAGCCCTCGTGGTCGGCTGGGCGATAAACAACCGAGTGAACCGGAGTGAATTTGAACGTCTCTTTCTCTTCATCTTGGCACAGTTGCTCATTTTTCCCGAACGAAGAACTCAGCTGATACATACATGGACACTCGTCGTCGTCTTACTCCCTCCTCCTCCTCCTCCTCCTCCTTCTTCTTCTTCTTCTTCTTCAACAAACAACAACAACAACAACAACAAGTACTGCTGCTACTATCACTGCTAGTATCACTTCTGCTACTTCTATACATACATACATACATACACGCATACTACTACTACTACTACTACTACTACTACTACTACTACTACTACTACTACTACTTTTTCCTTCCCGCCCTCCCTTTCCTTCTCTTCCTCCTCCCCCCCACCTTCATCTCCCAATTATTATAATTATTTTGTTATAGTTACCAGTGGTGGTGGTGATGATGGAGTACCATTTTTTTTGTTGTTGCTATTTGTGTCATTATCACCACAATCTCATTACGTTGTTGTTGTCGTTGTTGTTGCTGTTGTTGTTACAATGATGAATGTCTTCTTCTTCTTCTTCTTTTCTTCTTCTTCTTCTTTCTTCTCTTCTTCTTCTCATTATTATCATCATCATCATCTAAAAAGTCATTTTTTTATATCAATGATGTGGTGGTGGTAATGATGGTGGTGGTGTTTAACATCACTACTATCCACATGTTCCGGCTGGCTGACCCCAGGCGTGTCAGAGGTCATGCTACCAGTGGCTGACCATCGAGCGGTGCCGCTGCTGTGACCTGGATTACCCTTGCCTCTCTGACCCTGGCGGTCGGCGCGTCGTGACCTACTGTAACATGTCCGACCCCAGGACCAGTGGATGATCACGTGGTTTGAAAGTGTTTTAGCGTTGATTGTTACGGTCATCACATGAAAGCCCGCCTTAAAAAATAAATGCCCTTGTGAGCCATTTTGAGCTTGCAAAGCAAACAAATTAAAGCGGGCGTAAGACAAAGTATAACTATTAGCACATTCAGTAAAGGGGAGAAAAACAAGTAGAGAAGCAGAGCAAAACCAGGCAAAACCACGCAGACAGATCGGGGAAGAAAAAACACAAACAAAGAAAGAACACCAAGGAAACAAAGCCAGGCAAACAAAACAAAGCCAAGCACCGCTAGTTTTGTTCTGGAATCACTGTATGGTGTTGCACAGAAAGAACTGTTGCTTTCTACTTGTTGCAATGTATGTATTGTGTCATAACATAACTGATTGAGCTTTCTATTTGTTGCAATGTTTGTCTTGTGTCATAACTGATTGAGCTTTCTATTTGTTGCAATGTTTGTCTTGTGTCATAACTGATTGCATGCACCGTATCATATACATGATGTCGTGTTTTGCTGCACAATTTTGTATTTCTTGTACTGCAAATATTTTTCCAGTTTGACTTTGTTGTAGTCGTTGTGTTTGAAACTCACTATATCACATTCATTTTATTGAAAGATTCACATTGTACTGTATTTCGTTTATTGCATTTTATTTACCTTTACATCGCACTATATTCTATGTCATTGTATTGTTTTGTTTACCGTGCTGTAGTCATTGATTTCACAGCACTGTATTCATATGTGCCCTACGTCATCATATCATGCACTGTACTGTCACGTGGTTTCAGACTTCTGTGTGGCCAACATGCTGCGTGCTTTTAAACACGACCAGTTTCCCTGTAACCAAGCGTGCTTTCCCCTCATGCAGGTGAGAGAGAGAGAGAGTGAGAGAGAGAGAGAGAGAGAGAGAGAGAGAGAGAGAGAGAGAGAGACAGAGAGACAGAGAGACAGAGAGAGAGAGAGAGAATCACTGGTATTGTTCCGATTCCTCGAGGATTGGGGGGTGGGGGGCTGGGGGATGGGGATGAGGGTGGGGATGGGGGTTTAGGGGGTAATGTTCGTTCGACGAACATACTTCCTCTTCTCTTCTTCCTCATTTTCCCTCTCCTCCTCTCCTCCTTTACACACACACACACACACACACACACACACACACACACACACACACACACACATACACACACACACACACACACACACACACACACACACACACACACACACGCACGCACGCACGCACACACACACACACACACACACACACACACACACACACACACACACACACACACACACACACCACCACCACCACCAACAACAACAACAACACCAACACAGACATATGCTTGTTTTGATGTTATTACCAAAGCTACGGACATATAATGAGGCCTAAAATGACACTCGATGTTTGAACACTTTTTTTCAACGCGGTTTTATCAAACATGGCCAAATCCAAACCGATATAATTTAGAACGGACAAATTTCCGTAAAGAGAGAGAGAGAGAGAGAGAGAGAGAGAGAGAGAGAGAGAGAGAGAGAGAGAGAGAGAGAGAGAGAGAGAGAGACAGACAGACAGACAGACAGACAGACAGACAGGACTGACTTTTTTTTCCATTATTTATTATGACAATTGAGGAAAAAAGCGAAAGAAAACAAGAAAACAACTGACTGAAACCATGTACTGTTAGATTAACTTGGTGTAAGAAAACAAGAAAAAAGAAAGAAAGCAAGAAAGAAAAAAAAAAGACAATATAGAAAATATGGAACGAAGAGATTGATAACAATAACAATAA
>JADBJO010008436.1:55000-62500 GCA_016801955.1 Conus betulinus
AGCACTGAGCACCGGAAGTAAAACCATCGAACGAAGAAATGACAATTGAAACAAGATTAATTGTCTAAGTACTACTCCTTCAGCGTTTGATAAACTTTTGAACTAGATTGAGCAGAACTTAAAAAACACAAAATCTTTTTTACGGATTACGACGATAGAATAGTACACACATTGAAAAGAGGGACATTTGTTCAACACTTGGTAGAAACGTCTTTCGCAACGGATCATTTATGGATTTCTGGTGATAAAATAGTTTCATCCCTTAGGACATTCATATTACAATCTGTACAATACCCTGTCCTTTCTAGGAAGAGACTGCATCGAAAAGGGAACAACGTAGGTATTAGGTAAGATGTTGATTTACAATTCCACAAAAAACATTTTTTGGAATTCATGTGAAATAGACACTCATTGCTTGTTTGCTGCGTCGTCGCTGCTACTGCAACTACTACTTCTTCTCTCTTCTTCTTCTTCTTCTCTTTGTACTGTTTTACCCATGCCCACACATCATACACACACGTGTAACATTCACTACACACACATTAAAAACATTAAAAACAAAAATAGTTGGTAGAACACTCAAGTTCTGACCAGCGCGTTGGGCCATGCGTAGGTCAGACATCCGCTGAGTCGTAGCCACGAGACCCTCTTTGTTCACTTGTCCCATCTTTGTTGTCAATTCATTTACCCATCAGCTTCAAATCATGTGTATGTGGTCTCAAAACTTAGCGGATGTGGGGTAGCGTATATGGACTAGTCCGCACGCAATGACGCCTTAATGAAACTGAAACTGAAACTGCCCGTACCTAGGCGATAACTCCTGCGGACACTCCCTGTGTAGACAGGCAAGTTATCAAACACCATCTGTCCAACAAAGGGAGTGGAGTATTGTGTGTATAACCGGCTTTTATCCTTGCATTAAGGCAAGCCATACTCCAACGTTCGGGGAAGGTGCATGCTATGTGTAACGTGTCATCCATACCAACGGCCAAACTGGCCTTCTCTTTCCGAAACTTGGTGATGATGGGATTTCACGTGTGTGCAAGATGTTGCAAAGATGTATGCGTACGTTTCACACACTGAACCTCGGTTTATAGTCTCATTCGAAGGACTTTATGGGAAGGACTTTTATTTAGGGGAAATGGGAGTCAGAACCAAATGTTAACTCCGAGGGAAAAAAAATCCCCCTGTACCGAAACAGATCGGCGGAGATTCGATCGAACCCGGAACCCCAGGATTACGAGTTCGGCGCTCTAACTACGGAGCTGTTCCGGCCCCCCCCACTACTTTCAACTAACGATAAACCATGTTGACGTACCGGAAATAAATCATTGTGATTGACTTTTGGGGGTGGGGGTGGGGGGGGGGGGAGGTTGTTTCATTTTTCTTCTCTGTCCCCTCTGCGGGACTGCTCCTACACTGGCTCCCCCTGTGAACAGCCGCGCCAGTACTGGCCCTGTCGCAGTTTCAGTAGCAACAGTTCACAGGGAGTGATCAACAGTATGTCACGAGGCAACTCACAAAGAGGAGACGCTGCGTCCTTGCTAAGAGTCACTTTTTTGCGGTGTTCAGTGAGGCTGGAATGAATGATTCCAATAACCTTACAGCACATTGTCATGCAGGTGGGCGTGCAATCTCTGCCCTTCCCTCGTCCCCGCACTGTCTGTCCTGTTCAGAGGTACATGCACACGAACTTGTCCAGGCATGCACGATTACACAAATACATACACACAAACAGGCACGTACATTATCTACCGTCATAGACACAGACAGACAGACAGACAGACAACAGATAAACACGTGGATTCACAAGACATCAGAAGAAAGGTACACACACACACACAACACACACACACACACACACTGATAATCCTGTGATCCCGCGTCATCACAACACACCCGTGATGAAAACGTGCGTCCGTCCCCCCCCTCCCCCCCCCCCCCCCCCCCCCCCCCCCCCCCCCCCCCCAACCCCCCACCCCCCCCCTTCCCCCCCCCCCACCTTTCCCTCAGCATTCGCATTCCATACGGTTCTTTTGTGTTAACATTATTACTTCTACTCGATACATCATGGTTTTTGTTTTCTTCCTTCCTTTCATGTATTTTTTCATTTTTATCTTTCTTTTCTTGTTCCTTTTTTTTTTTCTGTTTTTTTTTTTTTTTTTTTTTTTTTTCTTTTTAGTTTTGTTTTGTTCTTGTTTCTCATTTTCCCCGTAACTGTTCTTAAAGAAACTGTGAAGTTTGATATTAGATAAAGTATTACAAAGTTGTTCTTTTTAAAATCGTTTGTGTTGGATCGATAAATCAGATTTTGTTTTTGACACTGGTCATTCGAAAGCTGCCTTTTTTATAAAGCGTTTGTTGACTTTGCACTTTGTTGCGTCTGGGAGAAAATCTGTGAGCAAACATGTACTTAAATGACGATTGTTGTTAATGTAACGTGTCCACCACTTTCAGGAAAGGTATTCAAATACAGTGATAATCTAACAAACTCTTACGATTTACGACACATACTAAGGCAAATTATTCTAGTAATATTTTGAATGAAAATGCTTTTTTTTTTTTTAGTAGTTCCGGGCCATGTCGCCTCTAGGGTATGGTTAAAAATGGATCATCTGTTCTGTCCATTCTGAAAATATGTCGATGTTAACCTGCAAAGGTTTTGGTTGGTTTGCCCGTGATTAGGGGCGTATCATGTTCATGATCATTCTTATATTCATTTCTGATCACGCAGTGCGTATCATGTACTAATCTTTCATGTGTTATTCAAATAAATGGGTTAAAACATTGAGCAGATCAAAAGTCCCAATTATTCCCCTAACAACTGAGCATTATATGGGCTGTATTCTGTGTTAGTACTCTCTCTCTCTCTCTCTCTCTCTCTCTCGGTCGCCCGCGTTCTCTCTCTCCTCTCTCTCTTGTTTGTTTGTTTTTTTGTTTTTCTTTCTTTTTCTTTGGGTCTCGTTCATTAAGTTTTCCCACAGCGCCCTCTGTTCTGGAAAACCTTTTTGTCATTTGTTTCTATTGACTGTGTACAGTTCCAGCCAGCTAGATTGTAGACTCTGTTCATTGTTTTTATGGACAGCAGGGTCAACAAGCGTCCATATTGCAGTAAATCTGTTTTTTATTCTTATTCGGCCTTTTCTGGATTGGTATTTTTTTTTTTTTTCCTTTGTCTTGCCGACTGACTTTAGAATAAACCTGCACACTCACACAACAAACGATGAAGTGTTTTGCTCACTGATTAGTTAAAGAAATAAACTCACACCACTCACGACACAAAACAAGCAATTAGTAGCGCTTTTTTCTAAACAATTTATTACCCACGAATAAACACAGAAGTGATAAAACTGCTCGACAAGCTAGTCGTTCGTAAGATCGTTTGACATAGACGAACAGGTGAAACCAAACACAACAACGATTCTGTGACCATCATAACTCACATACTCTCAGCATGGTGTACAGTCAAAACTAAACGTGGGTTCCCTCCTTGGTTTCCCGGTAACCGACCCCCACCAAATGCAAGGTCTGGCTTGAGTTTGTTCAAAGCGTGAATATGATTTTCAAATTTTCTAATTTTTCTTCTTCAATTTTTCTTCCTGGCTGAATTTTGCCACCTTCATTTTCGTGTTCTGTTCTTGTCCGTGTGCCATATAGTCCGGATTGGCATATAGTCTGTGTTCTTTCTTCGTCTTCATTTCATAGTCGTGTTGGCTTGTTTTCCTAAGTCCTTGTTTTCTTGTTCTTTCTGTAGTCTGTGGTTTTTTTGTTTTTCGATAGTATTTTTGTCGTGAGCTGCGTACTATAGTCTGTGTTCCTGGTTTTGTTGTTTTCTATCGGCGGTGTTGGCCTTGCTTCTTAGTTCTGTGCTTTGTTGCGGTACTACAGTCTGTTTTTGACTTGTGCTCTGGGTCAAGTGTTTCTATGGTTTTGTTTCAGTGGTGCATTCCGTTTGGGCACTTGTTTTTCCCTATAGTTTTCATTCATTTCATCAACGTGGTGTGGGGTGTGTGTGTGTGTGTTGGTTGTGTTTTTTTGTGTGGGTTGTGTGTGTTGCGAGTCGTCAGGCGTACCGTGTGGTGTGTGTGTTGTAGCGCGGTCGCGCGCGCGTCGTGTGATTGTGAGAGTGGTGCGCGCGAATGTGTGGTGGGTGTTGTGCGCGTGTTGTATGTGCCATGATGTGTGTGGTGTGCTGTTGTGCGTGTGATTTGTCTCTGTGTGTTTCTGTTTGCGTGTGGTGTGTTCGAGGCGTGCGTGCGTGTGCGCATTTGTCGCGCGCGAGCACGCTATTATGGGAGTATCTTTCCGTGGAAGATAATGCCGCGCAAAACCACGACAACATGATAACTAACAAACTCTGGCATCAATGCTTAAGTATATATTTTAATATTTGATCCTTATATCTACTAAACCTCTACTCTCAAACCCCATTCTTATAAACTCGGAAATAGAAAGCATGGCATCCAACCACAATCTCCCAAAAACAATTGTCACCAACGATTGTTTCCTGAAAATCGAAAATACAAAAATGTCATCCAAATCATCTTTTCATCAGCACACAGAACGAAGCAAACCAATCAGTCACGTTTCCGGTCACGTCACGCCGGCCGGACGAGATTTTGGGACGAGATGGTTCCACAGGGGTCATGTACTTGCACCGGTAGTGGGGGTCAGACACTTTAGGGGTAGACGACACCCGGCCAATACTTTTGCTGTCGGAGGTCGTAGGTCGGCCATGTTGGCCCCATTTCGCGTCCCATTGGGGTTGGGCTAGCCCGGATTTCTGGACAAAAAATAAAGGAAAAATAAGATTAATTTTGAAATATAAGGAATGTGATGGGATAAGAGACGAGACACAAATCATGAGTTGAAGGAAGGAAGAAATAAAGAAATACTAGTGAAAGGAAGGACGGAAGGACGAAGGCAAAGAAGGAAATGTAAAGAGCATTTAAAATGTATTTCAAAAACAAAAACAACCTTAAGGTTAAAAAGCTATTTTGGAAAAAAAAAAAAAACTTAGCAAGGCGACGCGATAACGCGTAGGCAGTGAAAAACCTAAAAAAAAAGATGTGTGGAACATGAACCAAAAAGCACCAGTGTAGTGGGAGAAACCAAAAACAGGAGAAAACTTGACCTCCAACCCCCCCCCCCCCCACAACTCCANGCGTGTAGTTGTTCTAAATATGCACGTACTTTGTCGGATTCATTTGAGTCTGTTTCATACATGATAATCTTGTACTTGTAGTACATTTACATATGTTCCCCCAGCCCAACTCAAACTCCCTACTCCCACTGTCTCCTGCCTATCATTATTGTTATTCCTCAGTTTTATTATCGTCTTTTTGGTTTGTTTGTTTTTTTGCTCATAGTTGGAATAATTATTTTTTTTTTCATTTCTTCTGATTACAGTTTAATTGATGTTCCTTTTATGATTAATTGTGATCGGGCCTTTGATTGCGTATTTTGCGTTTTTTTTTTATTATTTATTTTTTTAAATTAATGTTTCACATGTTGTGTTGTAGGTGCACTCTACTAGGGCCGAGGGACCCATGGCTGTTAAACAAACCACGTCAGTTGCTTATCTAATTATCCTCGTAAATATAAAGAATTTTGTCTGTCTTGTCTTGTCTGTCTTGTCTCTCTCTCGCCTCTCTCTCACCCACACACACACACAACCACGCGCACACACAGCACACCACACACACACACACACACAATACACACACACACCAAACACACACCACAAACAACACACACACACCAGAAAGAAGACGCCAACGTTGCTATCGATTGTGACGGCAGGACGAAACATACAATTCACTGCAGAGTGACGGCGTGCAACCTCAAACAGGGTGCGCACGTGCTCCAGACGGACTAATCCAAGCGACATCAAGATGGACACACCTCCATCAGCACCTCCTGAAGCTGCAGGAAGACCGGTGAGAGCTCTAGGCCACTGTATAACTCCTTGGTTGATGATCTCGTGTTGAGGACCCAGTCTCATTCTTTGTCATGTCCCCGGCCCACGCAAGGCAAGCATGCACTTACACGCCCTAAGAATCCAGTGGCATCTATGACTTCGGGTTAGCAGCGTGTGAGTTATGATAGTACAGACACCGACACGCTTGGCACAGTGCTACACCGAAATTTGTTCACTTTTCTTCATATGTACACACAGTATCTGACAGTACACCTATCGATGAGTGTCATTCGGCTGTGTACTTTGCCTGTCTTCAACGGGTTTGCCCTTTTGTCCTAGTCCACATCCTTCGCGTCCGGTAGGCTGTCTGTTCGATCTGTCGTGTTCAGGCGTCTACCTAGTTCGTCTGACGTGTCGGCTCTGTCACTGTCACCTCTCTTCTTTCTCGTCGTTTCTCTCTCTCGTCTCTCTTCGTATTGTTCATACACAGTTGAGACAACATGAAGAAAAACGGCATTGGGGGCTCGCGCACGTCATGACATGTTTAGGTTATTGGTGTTGTGGGTGTTGTGTGTGTGAATGTGCGCGCGCGTAGCGAGACCAGTTGGATAGGATGCCAGACAAAAACAGAGGCGGCGACATGGCAGTGCGTCAGACAAGCGAAACGACGTGGGTGCTTATGTGAAGGCAGATGTTAGAATTGTAGGCTGGTTAATGTTCTGGGTGCATTACGGTGGCAATGATGAGTGTTGTTGTGACGCACCCCGGTCTTGTGCTGCTGCAGTCATGTGTATCTAAGAATCAGACGGGAGATGGAGAGAGACACGAAAGTACGCGCGAGCCGATAGGAGAGAGACGCAGACAGGACAGACAGACAGACACAGACGCAGACAGCAGCCAAGGAACAGACAGAGAAAGCAGAACTTTTTCCTTTCACCACCCTCGCCATTTATAAGTTTCTTTGGTCCTTTTTTTTCTTGTTTTTCTGTACGTTTTTTTTTTTTCGCTTTTGGTGGATAAAGGCGGTCCTTTTTTGCTGTTATTTTTTTTTTGCACTGTTCCTTTCATCTCTCGTCTTCCCTTTAACGCGACTCACGCCCACCCAGGCCCAAGTCTGTCTGTCGTATTGCATACTCAAATGGACATTAATCTTGTGATGGTAATGTTTTGGCGCTGCAGATAACAGTAAACTTAGATCATGCAGCCTACACTTCACTTAACTTACACCTTACCCAACCACCCAACAGTTACACACACTCGACACACACACCACAACTCACAGAGACACACACCCAATGACCACCCAACACCCACACACAACGCACCACACACGCAACCGCACACCAACACACACCCGCACAAAAAACGCGCGACACGTAGCCAGCCAAGCACAACACACAACACCACACCACCATACCAACACACACCAAAAAACAAAAACAACCACACAACCACAACAACAGCACGACCAACCAACACACCATACACATACACACACTCAAACATGTACTGTGCGCTGTGTAGGTGTGCGTGCACGTCAACATAAACACACCATACAATACCCATCATAACACACAATA
>JADBJO010008436.1:67500-70000 GCA_016801955.1 Conus betulinus
GACGTCAGGCCTGTCGCTGCTGCTGAACGTGGAGAGCGGGGGAGTATCTGGAGTACACTGAGACGGTGGGGGTGAGGGTGGTGGTGCACCCCCCGGACTCCATGCCGTTCCCTGAAGATGAGGGCATCAACGTCAGCCCCGGCTTCGCCACCTCCGTCAGCATGCGCAGGGTGAGGCTTCCTGTTGGCGTCCTTGACCTTGTCCTTCCGTGTTCTTCCCGGGTCTTGTTGATCGGCTGGCTGGCCTCTTTCTTTTCCTGTTTGTGTCTGTTTGTTTGTTTGTCTGTTTTATTTGTTTGTTTTGTCTGTTTGCCTGTTTGTTTGTCTGTCTGTCTGTTTGTCTGTCTGTTTGTGTGTGTTTGTTTGTTTGTTTGTTTGTTTGTTTTTGTCATTTGTTCGTTTCTCTTGGGCTTGGGTGTGTTCTTTTTAACTCTTGCTGGTCTTGTTCTTGTTTTCATTTTTCCATCTTTTCGTTCTTGTTATTGTCTTGATTGTAGACTGTTGCGTTCCTTTTCTTCCTCATCTTGATTGATAGCTTGTATTTGATGTATATGTTTATGTATATGTATGTACGTACAGACAGACAGATGGACGGACAGACAGACAGATAGATAGATAAATGGATAGATAGATAAATAGATAGACAGATAGATAGATAGATGATCTCTTTACGTTTGTGTCAGTATGAAATAGAGCGGACCCATTCCCCTATGGTCGGTGCTATGACTACAACGAAGAGGAGAACCGGAAAATCAACATGTATGCAGGTGTCTTCGAGGTCGGCTATTCCGACAAGGTCAGGACATTCTTGCACGCACGAACATCGGGTGCACAGACAGACAGACAGACAGACAGACAGACACACACACACACACACACACACACACACACACACACACACACACACACACACACACACACACACACCATTATCAGGCATGTCTTTGTGTGATATCTTTTCAGATTTAAAGTTTGCGTTCAATGCTGGGTTTTTTTTTTCTTTAATTTGTAGTCCAGTTAAGCATTTACCGTAAGATTAATCGCAGGTATGTTATAGGGATGAAAAGAGGAACATTTATATACACTGAGATGATCATATTATGCATACACTTGCAATCGTCACAGGCATTTCTCTCTCTCTCTCTCTCTCTCTCTCTCTCTCTCTCTCTCTCTCTCTCTCTCTCTCTCTCTCTCTCTCTCTCTCATCTCATTCACAGATCTATGAACAGACGTAAAACTGAAGTAATACTGCTTCTACACACCACACACACACACACAACACACACACACACACACACACACACACACACACACACACACACACACACACTCTCTCTCTCTCTCTCTCTCTCTCTCTCTCTCTCTCTCTCTCTCTCTCACACACACACACACACACACACACACACACACACACACACACACACACACACACACACACACACGCACCGTCACGAATGCCTACTGTTCTCTTTTCACATTCTTATTTTATCAAATTTCCGAACTCACTTTCGGTCAACAGACATCGAAAGGGTTAAGGAAGAACAGTTTAGCTCTTTTCCCTTTGACAAGACGACGACAGCCCTGACATGAGCCCTCGTGGTCGGCTGGGCTATAAACAACCGAGTGAACCGGAGTGAATTTGAACGTCTCTTTCTCTTCATCTTGGCACAGTTGCTCATTCTTCCCGCACGAAGAACTCAGCTGATACATACGTGGACACTCGTCGTCGTCTTACTCCTCCTCCTCCTCCTCCTCCTCCATCTTCTTCTTCTTCTTCTTCTTCTTCTTCAACAACAACAACAACTACAATAAGGAGTACTACTACTACTACTACTACTACTACTACTACTACTACTTTTCTTTCCCGTCCTCCTTTTCCTTCTCCTCCTTCTCCTCCCTCCTCCACTTTCTCCTCCTAATTATCATTATTTTGTTGTAGTTACTAGTGGTGGTGGTGATTATGAATTACTATCATTTTTGTTGTTGTTGTTGCTATTTGTGTCATCATCACCATAATCTCATTACGTTGTTGTTGTCGTTGTTGTTGTTGCTGTTGTTGTTACAGTGATGAATATTGTCTTCTTCTTCTTCTTCTTCTTCTTTCTTTCTTTCTTCTCTTTTCTTTCTTTCTCTTTCTTTCTTTCTTTCTTTCTTTCTTCTTCTTCTTTTCTTCTTCTTCTCTTCTTCTTCTTCTTCTTCTTTCTTCTTCTTCTTCTTCTTCTTTTCTTCTTGTCATTATCATCATCATCATCTAATTGTCATTTTTATGTCAATGATGTGGTGGTGGTAATGAGGGTGGTGGTGTTTAACATCAGTACTATCCACATGTTCCGGCTGACTGACCCCAGGCGTGTCAGAGGTCATGCTACCAGTGGCTGACCATCGAGCGGTGCCGCTGCTGTGACCTGGACTAACCCCTGCCTCTCTGACCCTGGCGGTCGGCGCGACGTGACCTACTGTAACATGTCCGACCCCAGGACCAGTGGGTGATCACGTGGTTT
>JADBJO010008436.1:77500-105000 GCA_016801955.1 Conus betulinus
CCTGTGAACAGGCCGCGGCAGTACTGGCCCTGTCGCAGTTTCAGTAGCAACAGTTCACAGGGAGTGATCAACAGTATGTCACGAGGCAACTCACAAGAGGAGACGCTGCGTCCTGCTAAGAGTCACTTTTTGCGGTGTTCAGTGAGGTTGGAATGAATGATTCCAATAACCTTACAGCACATTGTTATGCAGGTGGGCGTGCATCTGCCCTTCCCTCGTCCCCGCACTGTCTGTCTTGTTCAGAGATACATGCACACGAACTTGTCCAGGCATGCACGATTACACAAATACATACACACAAACAGGCACGTACATATATACCGTCATAGACACAGACAGACAGACAGACAGATAAACACGGGGATTCACAAAGACAGACAGAAAGACAGACACACACACACTGATAATCCTGTGATCCAGCGTCATCACACCCGTCATGAAAACTACACACTCACACACAAAGATGAAGTGTTTTGCTCACTGATTTTAGAATAAACTACACACTCACACACAAAGACGTAGCGTTTTGCTTACTGATTTTTTAGAATAAACTACACACTCACACACAAAGATGAAGCGTTTTGCTCACTGATCAGTTAGAGTAAACTACACACTCACACACACAAACAAGCAAAGTAGCGCTTTTCTAAACACACACACGAAACACAGAAGTGAACTGTCGACAGCTATGTCTTCTTCAGATGTTGCACATAATAGACATTAAACACACACAAAACGATTCTGGACCATCATACTCAGCATTGTGTACAGTCAACGTGGTTTCCGGTACCCGACCAACACAAGGTCTGGCTTGATCTTTCAAAGCGTGAATATATTTCAATTTTTTTCTTGCTGACTTTGCACCTGCTTTTCGTGTTCTTGTGTGTAATCCGGCTTGTTGCCTATAGTCTGTGTTTCTTGTTTTCTATAGTCTGTTTTGGCTTGTTTTCTGTAGTCTGTGTTTGTTGTATTCTATAGTCTGTTTTGGCATGTTTTTTTGTAGTCAGTTTTCTATTGTTGGTTTCAGTGTGCATTTCGGCTTGTTTTCTATAGTTTCCTTCAGTTTCACGTGTGTGTGTGTGTGTGTGTGTGTGTGTGTGTGTGTGTGTGTGTGTGTGTGCGCGCGCGCGCGCGCGCGCGTGTGTTGTGTGAGTGTGTGTGTGCGTTTGTGAGTGTGTGCGTGTGTGCGCGTGCATGTGTGTGTGCATGTGTGTGTGTGTGTGTGTGTGTGTGTGTGTGTGTGTGCGTGCGCGCGCGCGCGCGCGCGCGAGCGTACTTCTGTGAGCATCTTTCCGTGAAGATATGCGCGCAAAACACTACACATGATAAATAACAAATTTTTTGTCATCGATGCAAATTATATTTTAATATTTGATCCTTATAATCTAAACCTCTACCTCAAACCCATTCATCATAAACCGGAAATTGAAAGCTGGCATCCAACCACATCTCCCAAAACAATTGTCACCAACGAGTTTCCTGAAAATCGAAAATACAAAAATGTCATCCAATCAGCTTTTCATCAGCACACGAAGGCAAAAGAAGTCATGTTTCCGGTCACGCCGGTGACGAGATTTGGGACGAGATGGTTCCACAGGGTCATGTACTTGCCCCGGTAGTGGTCAGACACTTTAGGGGTAGACGACACGGCCAGATACTTTTGCTGTCGGAGGTCGTAGGTCGGCCATGTTGGCCATTTCGCGTCCATTGGGGTTGGGCTAGCCGGATTTCTGGACAAAAAATAAAGGAAATTAAAGAGTAATTTTGAAATATAGGAATGGGATAAGAGACGACACAAATCATGAGTTGAAGGAAGGAAGAGAATAAAGAAATACTAGTGAAAGGAAGGACGGAAGGGACGAAGGAAAAGAGGAAATGTAAAGAGCATTTAAATGTATTTAAAACAAAAACACCTTTAAGGTTAAAAAGCTATTTTGAAAAAAAAAAACTTAGCAAGCGACGCGATAACGCGTAGGCAGTGAAAAACATAAAAAGAGTGTGAACATGAACAAAAAGCAACAGTGAGTGGGAGAAACCAAAACAGGAGAAACTGACTCTCACCCCCCCCCCTCCCCCCTTCTGTCCTCCACCCCACACCCACACACACAAAGAACGAACGCCAAGAAAGAACGAAAACAAAAATAGAGAAAATTTTGAGGAACAAGCCCCAAAAATGAATTCCGTATTTTGGTGGAATATCAAAGCAAATGTTTCACATACAATGTTGCCGGGGAAACCCCTTTGTTATCTCGGGTTCTCTTACAAGCGTTTAGTGCTATGGTGCCCGGGGTGCGGGGGCTCATCCGAAGGACAAGCACTCAGACCTCCGTTAAAGGTTTAGTGGACAGTAAGGGGGGCGGGGGGGGGGGGGGGGGGGGGGAGGAAGGAAAATCATCCGCTCCCTACGAGACGTCGGCACCAGTATTCCCTCACTTCTGAGGCAAGTGCGTGAACCACAGTCTTCACCTTCACTATGTCACAACAGAGCACAACACATAACGTGAATTCTAACAGCTGCCTATCAATTGCAACGCAGTTTACATATTTGGCAGACCAGTGACCCTACTTATTCACATCAATAGTCATAGAAATACAAGAGAGAGAGAGAGAGAGAGAGAGAGAGAGAGAGAGAGAGAGAGAGAGGATGAAAAAAAACGAAAGCGAAGTTCAGTCAGTCTAGTTTCCCCATTACCTTTCTATTTAAAATCCGCTTTGCTTTCAAAAGAAACAAGGTACATGCTGTGTGTAAGAGCGAGAGGTAAAACAAGATCGACCATTCTGATCATGTTCAGCCCTGTATTCCCTCCCCTCCCCCTCCTCCTCCTCAGCACCAAAAGCAATCTCGCTCTTCGATTGGTAGGGAGAGTTAACGGTATTTTCACTCGGCAGCATGGAATCCGAGAAAAGATTTGACCCACCCACATACCCATATGACCTGCCCCCCGTCTTCCCACCCCTCCAACTCCTGGCCACTAGTAGCCCCCACCCTCCACTCCTTCCCCACCCCTTGTCAACCCCCCACCCCCACCCCCATCTCCTTTTCATCCTCAACGCCTTCCCTATTTATCTTCCTCTCTAAGAAAGAGTAAAAGGTTTTCCAGTTGCACCTTAGATGGCTCTAAGCGTGTCACAACCAAAGGGAGGTACAACGTTGTGATTCCGATGAGACACAGCCCTGGGATCTAGGGTGGAGTAGATGGCTGGAGGGGAAAGAGAGGGGGTAGGCAGTGGATGGAGTGAGGCTGGGGTAGAAAGGGGGGGGGGGGGGGGGGGGGGGGGGGAGGGGGGCTACTCTTTTGGCGGTGTGAAAGATCAAGGGAAACAACTGCGGTATATCTCAATGTCTGTCTTGGGGACAAGACACAATTTCCCGTCCCACTCTTTACAACTTGTGGGGCAAAGTTGATTTCAAAATCAAAGAGAAATTGCCCCACCCCACACCTTTTCTCTATATATATGTGTCTGGACGAAGTACACGAAGTAATCGCCTATGACCCGAAAGGAAGGAAGGAAGGAGGAAGGACAGTTTTTTCAACAAGGCCACGGCCCCATCTGAAGGGGCTCAAATCTGTGAAGTGTAAATAACAAAAAGGACATTAAAAACATTAAAACACTATGTAAAATGTACAAGCACGTTCATTCTGCTCGCATTAATTACAGACAAAACTGATACGTCGAATGATTTATATAGGCAAATTGCAAAATTTCTTATAATATTTTTCATTTGTTGTTGTTGTTGTTGTTGATAATAGCAATACTAAACGAAAAGTAGATGGTCTACTGCAAAATTGTGATGGAATGAATTTACCTCTTAAGTCATTAAACACTGGACAGCTAAACAGAAAATGAATTATATACCCAACCGCTGAACGATATCAGCGACATGTGGCAGCTCCATTTCCGCCGTATGTATATCTCAGGGAGCCCACGGCAATGTCCGATAACGCCAAACCTGAACTCTGTCCCAGTCAATAAGAGACAGGGTGTAGGACGTAAGACAGCTGATTGGGTCGACTGTTTTCCGCGGAAGACGATTTACTTGAGTCCTCTCTCTCTCTCTCTCTCTCTCTCTCTCTCTCTCTCTCTCTCTCTCTCTCTCTCTGTGTTTTGTTTTCTTCCTTTCTTTTCCTGACTCCTTGTTCCAGTCTGTTCGTCTGCATGTGTCTTTTCCTTCGATCCTTCCTCTGTCTCTGTCTCTTTATCTGTCTGTCTGTCTGTCTGTCTGTCTGTCCATCAGTCTGTCTCCATCCGTCCGTCCGTCTGTCGATGTCTGTATGTCTGTGTCTGTATGTGTGTGTGTGTGTGTGTGTGTGTGTGTGTGTGTGTCTCATTCTCTCTCTCTCTCTCTCTCTCTCTCTCTCTCTCTGTCTCTCTCTCTCTCTCTCTCTCTCTCTCTCTCTCATGAAAAAGACGAGTCTTCTATACATACAGGGTCTTTTTCTGTGGCTAAGGACACGATGTCCCCTGCCAACCGCCCTGCTAAGAAAAAAAAAAGCACTTGTGACATTATTGTTATCTATAGGGGCCCCTGAAATACGATACTGCTCCTCCTAGACTCCCTCTGGAGATACAGGCTTATTCATCTTGCTCCCCGACTAACCGACTGTGGTTGTCATTAGGGCTGTGGTGTAGTTGATGTCCTGAGTGTGATAGATCACAACAGCCACCAGCGAACACCCATCAGGTTGGAGCGTGGCAGGGCAATCTTCACCTGACGGATGGCCTCTTGACCAAAGGATACTGATCGTTCCCAGGGGACTGCTGGCGTGGGGTCTGCTACACACTTAGTCTGGGTGTAGCTGTGAATTGGGAGCAGGCTGGTGGGGTTTGGGTTGGGGTTGGAAGGGATGGGAGTGGGGATGGCGGAGGCGGAATTGGCTGCTTGGGCTGTTTAAGAACAATGCCTGTATGAGGCACGGAAACAAGGTTTATCATCATCGATCATCACATCATCATCATCATCATCATCATCATTCTTCCTTTTTTCTTCTTCATCTTCTTTTCTTCTTCTTCTTCTCTTCTTCTTCTTTTTTATTTTTTTTATTCTAATACCGAGGGGATGATAATCGTGCAGATAATGACAGATTCAATTTATCTGTTTAAGGTTTTAAGAGAATTCCGCAACATTCATGTGCATTTCTTTGTTTATTTACTTATTATTTATTTATTCATTTATTGATTTATACATCATTCACTTGTTTATCTATTATCTATCTGCCTATTGATTCATGTGTCTATTTTTGTTTACTTCCTTCTTTCTTTACCCATGATATTGTTATTGTGTCAGTGTCTGATCTCCCGTGCCGCCCTTCAATGGCATCAGTCAGACAGGTTGTTTCTGCAGCCCACACGCACAGCCGCACCCTGTCGCTGCCATAAGTGTCGGCACTCCACACAGGGCACACACTGCCCCCCCCCCCCCCCCCCCCCCCCCCCCCCCACTACTGATGCTGCCAGCCGTAGTGTCGGCACTCCACACAGGGCACACTGCCCCACCACTACTGATGCTGCAGCCATAGTGTGGGCACTCCACATAGGCACACACTGCCCCCACCACTACTGATGCTGCCATAATGTCGGCACTCCGCACAGGACACACTGCCCCCCCACTATTGATGCTGCAGCCATAATGTGGGCAGTCCACACAGGGCACACTGCCCCACCACTACTGATGCTCAGCCATAATGTGGGCAGTCCACACAGGGACACACTGCCCCCACCACTACTGATGCTGCCATAGTGTGGGCACTCCGCACAGGGCACACTGCCCCCACCACTATTGATGCTGCCATAGTGTGGGCACTCCGGACAGGGCACACTGCCCCACCACTACTGACGCGTTCCCTCCTCATTCAACGGTCACAGGACACCACTCATTAAGTCCTCTTACTGACGACAATAAAAGCCAGTGTAAAGGAGCGTCCTTTCATTGGGGAGGATTGGGAGTTGGGATGGAGGTGGGGATTGGGAGAGAGAGAGAGAGAGAGAGAGAGAGACAGAGAGAGAGAGAGAGAGAGAGAGAGAGAGAGACAGACAGACAGAAAGACAGAGAGATAGAGAGAGACAGAGACAGACAGAGACAGAAGAAAGAGACGGAGATAGAGACAAAACACAGACAGAGAGACAGAGAGACAGAGAGAGGAAGGTGGGAGTAGTAAAGGGGGGGAGCGGAGGAGAACGAGGGGGGGGGGGGGGGGGGGGCATCATCACAACCATTCAATGGCAATTCCCAAGAACTGGACAGCGCCTGCGTCAATGTCTTAACTTAATGATGAAATCATTTCTGGTACCTACCCCGACTTGGCAAGTTGGTCAGCAGCTTTCGGAAGTTCTGACCCAAGGTGAACTCGCTCCTGGCCACGTTCCACGTCGCCCGTCTGGACTCCATGGTCTGCTCAATGGTGCCGAAGGTGTAGGGCACATCATCTCCATGCCTCATCCCCTCCAGCCCCTCCCCATGCTCTGCCCCGGGGTAGTTGTCGAACACGTACACGTACACAGGACTCCGCGGCTGTGAGGAATTCAACCACTGCTCGAGGAAGCGGAACGTGGGAGACACGTAGGCCTGGTCTCCGAACTGGCTGTACAGATCGCGCGCCGTGATGACGTTTGGGTTGCCGTTCCAGTCCCTGTAGAAGCAGCCCGCCTCTTGGGAGGCTGTTCGGAACGAAGGCGTGTCTTCAGGAAGGGTCTTGAACATCTGGGCCAGCCAGGACGAGGGAAGGAACTGGTCGGTGAAGAAGCTGGGGTCGTGCAGCTTCTTCTCGATGTCCTGGTCGAGGCTGGAGGCGACGGGGATGCGCCAGGTTTTGAGCAGGGCGCCCTCGTTGTTGTTGACCCCGAGCATAAGGCTGCCGGTGAAGGTGGGGGACAGGGGGGTGGGGGTGCCGTCCGGGTAGTAGAGGTGGGGCACGAAAGTCTCCGTCCTCCACCGGGGCCCAGCCGAAGTCGATCAGCTTCCGGATGACGTCGTCGTCCCACAGTACTCCTGACGCCGAGGCGATCTGCGAAGCCTGTGGATAGTGAGCACGTGTTTGTAAGGGAACAGCAATGCCAAGACAAACATGCAGTCATATGTGCGCGCGCATGCATCCACATACAACGCGCGCGCCCCCCCCCCCCCCCCCCCCCCCGCCCCCCCCCCCCCCCCACACACACACACACACAGGCATGTATGCACATGTTCTCAATTGCTCGATCTTTTGGCTCGTGATGCAAGCTCAGCAAGGCCTGCGAATTTCGTCGATGCAAGCAAGGTACGCAAAGAAAGAAAAAGAACGCCCATCATGTTCTGGGAACAGTTTAGCTTCCCTCAAATGGAAAGAACCGTATAAGGCTCTCCTATAATGGAAACGAATTTGTGACAAGTCTCCCGTAATGGGCATCAGTTTGTGGTTGGTTGACTTACATTTTTATTCCTACGTAAACATTTTTATTCGGTACACACCGAAATATTCAAGTTCCGAGTGCTTTTTAAATTATTTTGGCCAACGAATTCACTAAAAGTTTGACCAGTCAGATTGCTAAAATTAACGCCCTCAACCAGTTCAGAACAATGCCAGGTTCCTTTCATCGTATTACCAGCCAATGACATATAGCACCAAGGAGTAGTATTTTACAGGTTATGTCCCTCCCTTGGGAAAAACTCGTTCAAATTTCAAAGAACGATGTGTGTATATCTGCAAGGGAGGGAAAATCGGTGTAAGATTTGCCTTGGGCGAAAATAGCCCCACATTTTTCAGGCAACAGATGGCGCTGGTGGGCACGCCCAAAGCAATTTAGCTCAGCCAGACAACTTAACAGTTTAATCAGAGAGAGAAAATAACAAAATATAGGTGTGAAATGGTGCACCTGCAGACAGTCGATATCTTAATCGTTATCCTGCTATTCAAATGACGTATTTGACTCTCTAGAGCCCTTTGCTTGACCCATAATTTGTGAAAGTTCGCTCTCTTTGCAGTGGAAGGACAGAAATTACATCCCCTGAATTTTTTTTTTTTTTTCCAGAAAAGGTCTGTAAAGAATCGGTTTAATTCTGCGAACTAGACCGTGGATCGTGAGCATCGTTGGAAGAGAAAAACTACGTTCTTCGTCATTAGTTTACAATCTAAATTTGCGAAACAGCAAGTTGTTCAGTTCAGACCAGCCTTAAGACCACAGCAGGACGACCCTAGGTGTGGCAATGTCATGGACAAACGAAAAGTCCGGTGTGGA
This sequence comes from Conus betulinus, assembly GCA_016801955.1. Classification (NCBI taxonomy): domain Eukaryota; kingdom Metazoa; phylum Mollusca; class Gastropoda; order Neogastropoda; family Conidae; genus Conus; species Conus betulinus. The sequence goes on from JADBJO010008436.1 coordinate 85,715, forward strand.
AAAAATGCAGTTAAGAGGGCGAAGAAGATAATACAGCCTCTCTCCTCCGCTCAACCCCCCCCCCCCCCCCCCCCCCGACTCTCTCTCTCTCTCTCTCTCTCTCTCTCTCTCTCTCTCTCTCTCTCTCTCTCTCTCTCATAAACAATGAAGGTAAAGTATATTCAGTGGATCCTGATCTAGAAGAACACGACACAAGAAACTACGGTCGGTCAGGCGATCGATCTGTCAAACGAATGTCGTCGCTCGAGCGCAAGAATGAGCACTGCTGCGACTGCATCGACGAGTCACACCCGACCTTTACGTACCGTGCGCAGTCTGAGGCACTCCATTAGGAGATCTTTACGGTCCCCGCTCGGACAGCCGAGGTAGCGGGCCAGGCGGACAGCTGTCTGCAGCGGCTTCCATTGCAGGGCTGTCGGGCACAGCACTGTTCCGCTCTGCATGATGGCGCGTTGAAACAGGTGTCCGCTATAAGGGGATACCACCTGAAAAATGTCCCCGGGTCAAATCTGTTTAGATGTAGCAGTAGGAAAAGCTGATGGAGTAAATGTAATACGAGCTGTAGCAGAGAGAGAGACAAGACAGACAAGACAAGACAAGAAAATTCTTTATTTACGGGGACAATAGATAAGCACTAACGTGCTTTTTTACATCCAGTCCTCGCCCTGAGTAAGGACTACAATATGCAGTGAAATGAAATAATGTAAGAAAGCAAACAAGCAAACAAAGCGGTCATGCAATCATAATGGAACATCAAATGAAAATAGAAGAGAAATGAAAAATAATGATGAAAATATAATTATAATAAACAGACAAAAAAAACAACAAAAAATAGAAATGAAAATAACAATATTGAAGGGGGGAAGGAGAGAATGCAGTTGGGGGGTGGGGTGGGCGGGGGAACATATGGAAATATACTACAACGTACAAGAATTAGCATGTATAAAAAACAGTAAAATGAATATGACAAAGTACGTACAGAATTTGGAACACACATACATACACGCACGCACACACAGACACACACACACACACACACACACACACACACACACACACACACACACACACACACACACACACACAGAGAGAGGGTGGAAGGGAAATTTTCTGACCAACACTGTATGTGTCTGTATATCTCGGGCCTGGTTGGCATCAAGGCATCTTACAAAAGGAAGTGTACAATACAGCCTGGCCATCCAGTCTCAGACTCAATACTAGAATGGAACTCCATAGCATCATCTCTCCATCCTCGGTATCTTAATCCTCTGTACCCTCAGTATCTTAATCCTCTGTATCCTCAGTATCTTAATCCTCTGTATCCTCGGTATCTTAATCCTCTGCATCCTCAGTCATCAATTTCAAACACTGCGCCCTTCATGCCTTGCCGCGGCAGCGACCTCAGCTTCGATTTTCTCTTCTTGTCCACGCCCGTGGTTAGTTAGTTCGATTCAAAGTTGATTGTTTGGGCAAGTTCATGAGGATTTTTTTTGGATGGACATAGCAATGTCATTCCACCCGTTCCTGCTCACCGAAGATAGTTCTGCACCACAAGCAATTATTATTACTGCCTAGAGTTAGACCTAGTCTCCCAACAAAAGAAAATGCACTACTCACTCGTAGCTTTCGACAGCCATCCAGCCATCTTCCTCAGCGATGCTGTTGCTGACTGAGTGAACTCGATTCAATTATCACATCAGCAGTGAACTTAGCCACTGATACCCTGCGTGTGTTGGGTCAGAACTGGTATAACTAAACACCACCGAAGTGACTGTGCAGTGTCACCTCGGATGGGTTGCCCTTTGGCGATCAGTATTAACTGAATGTTCTCTTAATGGCTGTAACAGGATGACCTGGGTGTGCCTCTTTATGGAGGCGCCAACATGAGCGGCGCGTGGTCTAACACAACTAAGGGCGGGCTGGGAGTAGAAGAAAAAAACGATGAATACTGAGAGGAGCCTGACCTGGAAGGACACGCTCTTGCCTCCAGCCGACTCCCCGAAGATGGTGACGGTCTGGGGGTCCCCTCCAAAGGCGGCGATGTGGTCCCTCACCCACTGCAGGGCCGTGTACTGGTCCCACAGGCCATATAGTTCCCAGGGCTGTCCTCACTCTCCGTGCTCAGGAAGCCGAGCGCCCCCAGCCTGGAAGGAAGGTGAAGGTCGACAATAGTTCCTAAGAAGCATTCGTGATTTTCCGCGGTAAAAGCTGTTGGCAGCATGACTCCAAGCGCTTTCCATTGCTGCAGAACACTTCACCACTGGACAGCCAGTCATTTGGTGACATTCACAGGTCTTGTACTATCGCCCTGGTCTAGTTCGATTCACATTTGATTGTTGGGCGGCAGAGTATCTTTTTTTTTTAACGATTTCCACGCGGTGTTAAATGTGGCGAAGGCCAATAAGTTAGCAGCAGATAATTCTGCACTTTAGTTTTTTACAACAAGAAGTGACCTAGACTATAGGACCTATGAATATTAAGGAAAAAATGAAAGAAATACAAACTTCAAGCTTCCCCCCCCCCCCCCCCCCCCCCCCCCCCCCCAAGTCTGCAATGCAAGGGAAATAATTGATAAAAATTTTGTAAATCTCTCTCTCTCTCTCTCTCTCTGTTGGCAAGTAAAATCACTTGCACACTAATTTTAGACTTAAAATCCAAATGATCCAAGAGCAACAAAACATAGAATATCAAGGACACATCTTGCTATGTACCTCTTCGTGCTGCTTTCTCTGTTTCTCTTGATGTATGTAGCTATGCTTGCTTCTGTCTGTGTTTTTCTTTCTTAGTTCCTCAAGGTTCGCCACCAACAAGATATTTTTTTGCGTGCGTTACCATTTTTAATCCCGTCATTAAAGCAGCCATTTTCTGCCTCCGGGGGTGATGTCTTAACATCGAACAGAGCGCATCTCCTCCTCCTTCTTTTTCACACCCCTTTTTGGTCTGTCATCCAAGTCACTCACCTACAGCAGCCTGTTCTTCGACAAACAATGAAATGGAATGCGTACCACGCTTAATGTGTACGTACAGCATTTCAGCTTAAAACCTCCTCCTGTGGGCTTGGATTTTGGGCAGGATTCTATACAGACGCTGACTCCGAAGACAGAGAATACACATCTCCGTTGACTCGGTTGTCTCTAGTCTCTAGTTGCTTGACGATGGTTTTTCTTGCCGTTGGGCTCTGCTGTCATGAAATATGGGCTGGGTACACTCATGGGAACGCTCCCGAGGAGGTTTTTATTTTTTTCCTGTCACATCCAGTGGCCATTACACAAATTGCATCTTCCAGGGGAGCAATTACGTCCCTCGATGTGTAAATGGAATGCCCTGTGCATGCCTGCACCCTATGTGAACACAGTGCAGGCTTCCAAGGATGGTACAGTAAAATGCTCCCGGCTGTTTTGTTCGGAAGTTGAGGACAGTACTTCTCTGGGTCCTACCCGCACCTTCGGATGTATCTTTTTTCTCTTTCTTTTCCTGGGTTTGGCTGAGTCTGTACAGACGCTGACTCCTAACACAGAGAATACAAATCTCCGCTGACTTGGTTATCTTGTGGGGATTGAATCAAGAACCGTTGGCTCAACAAACAATGCATTTTTTACCCATGAAATGGCTAAGCAGCAGGTCTGCCCTCAGCCCTGCAGATCGTTGCTTCTCTGGTCAGGTTTCTGACGCAAGATGTCATTCATTAAAAGATCGGCGTAACCGCGGGCAATAACAAGCCATGGGTACAGAGCTGGATGAGAAGGGAGCGGGGGTGGGGGATGGAGAGTCCGAAGACGGTCTGAGAGTTTTTGTCTCAGACGCTGGGGGTACACAGGAAATGCCAGCTCAAGTTGGAGGAAGGGGAGGGGGGTTGGGCAGTTGGGGGACATACTCCTCACTCTCCGTCACCCTTTGTACAATTGTCCAATGATGAAATAAATAAAGCGACAATATGGGATGGTTTATTTGCCATTTCTAATGGTCACACATTACAAACAGTCTCGTTGTGTTGGAACGTTTATCACGTCCATCCTTCGTCGTTAACATGCTCACTGGCAGTATTTTATGTATTTATTGAAAAGCTTCTACACTCAAGGCAAATCTGTTCTTCCTTTTTTTTTACGGAACATTGAATGACCAACATTGAAGCGATAAGGAAATGGTTAAAGTGAGAATGAATTGAACCACACCAAACAGCAGGTACCCTTCACACACACACACACACACACCGACACACACACACAACACACACACACACACACACACACACACACACACACACACACACACACACACACACACACACACACAACACACAACACACACACACACACACACACACACACACACACACACACACACACACACACACACACACACATCACTGACCGGTAATTCGGGGACACGACGATGACTTGACGCTCTGCGGCCAGCACTGTGCCCGGAGGACTGTTGGAGGACCCGGTGATGAAACCTCCGCCGTGAATCCACACCATCACAGGCAGCGGAGGGGTGGTGTCGGCCGGCAGCCACACGTTGAGGTACAGACAGTCTTCGCTCTGATGCTCATTGGGGTCCGTGGAGAAGCAGTCAGGCTTGAAACTCGTGGCATTGATCAGAGAGGGGAGGGAATTCAAGGGTACTGTTTTCTGAAAGCTGAATGAATTGAGTCAGTTCTTGTCATCAAATATTCTATAAAATGTGTCAATATCGCTATATATTTTTGTTGTCTCCATGATAATTATAAAATCAAGAAAAGAATTAAGGAAGTGAAGTGATAGGCATATTAAGTACCTGTAACATAATTGCATGCACAGTCGTTACCACAGGACTAAGCACAACCTCACACCAAGCAGAACCAAAGCGCACCCGACTGCATAACAGCATACTAAATGCCATCATCCAATATCACTGTACACACCAAAAAAAAATTCCATGGGATCACATGACGTCTCCTACCAAAACACCATGCTGTTCTACACCATGGCACTAAACGACACCACAGTTTACCACAGTACACCAACATGACATCACACCTCACCACGGGACGTCGCCGCTTCCCCACTCAAAATGCCCTGAAGCCTCTAATCTGTTTGTCACTCCCTCCTTGCCGGTTGTCCCTTAACGCTCAACTTCAGAAAGTCCAGAACAATGCCGCCCGTCTGATCTCCCGCTCCTCTAGATCTGATCACATATCACCAATTCTGTCATCCTACACTGGCTCCCAATTCAGTCTCGCATTGACTTTAAAGTTCTCCTCCTGGTTTTCAAATCACTGAATAATCTGGCTCCCTCCTACCTCTCTGACCTCCTCCATCTCTATGTTCCGTCTCGCAGCTTACGCTCATCCACCGATTCTCGTCTGCTTCGGCTTCCCTCTGCTCGCCTGAAAACTTCAGGCCAACGATCTTTCTCTTACCAGGCACCTGCTCTGTGGAATAGTCTCCCTTCTTCTCTGCGTAACACGGAATCTTTAGAGACTTTAAAACCTCCCTAAAGACACATTTTTTTCCCTTGGACTGATTAACGATATCCACTTATCACTGTGCGCGTGTTTGCTGGTGTTGAACGCGCTCGGGTGTCTGTCTGCATGTGTGAGGTTTTCGGGGGGGTGTGTGTGTGTGTGTGTGTGTGTGTGTGTGTGCGCGCGTGTGTGCGTGTATATATATGTATATATATATATATATATATATATATATATATATATATATATGTGTGTGTGTGTGTGTGTGTGTGTGTGTGTGTGTGTGTGTGCTTTGAATTAGAATGAGTATTTTATCATGTTTTGTTTTTCTGCAATATGCGCTTTGGGCTCTGCGAGGTAAAGCGCTCCATAATTATCCTTTTACATTACATTACATCTCACAGCATGGCACCAAAGGCTCACCACACAACACCATGTTGCACAACATTACACCACAGCGCATTACACCATACCACACACACCACGCTACTCTACACTGCATACCACACTTTACATTACATAACAAAGCACCACATCACATCATATTACATTCTTTATTTTAACAGTATGCAGTGGCCGAAGATAATATTTGAAACCAATCTCAAAGATCTGGTACAACAACAACACAACACACACACACACACACACACACACACACACGCTCGCGCATGCATACACGCACGCACGAGTGTTTTCATGACTCAAGAGTGCTTCCATTCTTCATGTGTCCGCGCATTGCACAATGGATCCCCCCCCCCCCCCCCCCCCCCCCCCCCCCCCCCCCCATGCAGTTTGCTCCCTTGCTTCATCCCTAACTCTGATCGTGGTCAATTTACTGTGCCCCTTTTCAATTGAATTTTATCTTATCTTAACGATATGCTTTTTTTTTAAATTACTGCCATACACTGTTACGTGCTAAGTGATTTATATCAGAATTTATCTAACCTTTTGAAAATGTCTGACGGTGTAGGATTTTTTAATTTCACTCACTTAGACCTTAGAAAAAGAAAACACAACATGGCGGCCGGAAGCATTTGCGATATGGCGGTCTTACGCATGCGCGGCTCTCATATCTTCCGAATATCCGTAAAAGCATACGAAATGGAATGGATGGGCTTCCTGAAGGCCATGGCAGGATTTTACAGTTTCTCTCGCAAAGTGGAGGGCATCGGCCCCAGTTTCCTCCCCTCAGCCCCTGGGGAGAGATTATATGGAGTCAGTCGGAGAGATGGGGAAGGTTGAAGTGGGTGGGTGTGTGTGTCCGCAGTCCTGGAAAATGTGATCTATGGTCTGGGATGTTTCGATTGCCGGAGGATGACGGCACAGCATGGGGAGGGGGTGGTGGAAGGGGAGGTGTGTACAAATGGTGGTTGAGGTTTTAAACTATGGGCCTGTCTGTGAACACATGTAGGTATGTGTAAAACCCCATACATACACACACGCCCGCGTACACACAGACACACACATATATATATAAGCTTAATGCTGACAATTAAGTAGTGGGGGAAAACAAGTGCAGGTTAACAATTCTTCCATCATTATAGTAATGATTTGATTTGAAACTGAGAGAGAGAAAAAAAAATGAAGTAAATGGGAAAATGTATATCATAAATATGAAAACCCTTTACTAGCTGCATGAACAAAATAAATATGAAAACCCTTTTTAGCTAGCTGCATGAACCTAATAATCCCTATCAAAACAGATCTACTAGCTGCATGAGGAAACTACCGCAATCCCTCTCAAAGACAGATCTATATTTATCGCCTGCTCCGAGGCCTTTCGTCCGCTGGATCGAACTCATCAGGGAGACACGCCTGATTGTGTCTGTGCTCTGGCGTCAGATAGAGACACACCACAGTCCATAATTCTGTGGTGTTCCAACCGCCAAGGGTTCGAAAAAGAATCCAACAGCCCCCAAAGCAGCCAGCGAAAGGTAGTAGAATTAAACAAAACGAAAGTGTGGAGAGGAAAAAAGTTGTTGAAAACTAAAAACATTATGCAAACAGTATAAAATGTAATGGACAATCTTTGAGCCTATGCTTGAGGATCCATTTAAGATGCAAGGGAGATCAAAAGATACGGAACAGTCTGAGTGGTCAGCTCTGCTGTTCAATAACCCAAGCATTGTCAGTGGCTAAGAATTGTGCAGAACAAACTTTCCTTGGATCTCGTAAGAGATCAATCACCCACTGATTGACCAAACAATATAATGCTGAACAATTAAGTAGTGGGGGAAAACAAGTGCAGGTTAACAATTCTTCCATCATTATAGTAATGATTTGGCAAAGTTTTGAAATTGAGAGAGAAAAAAAAATGAAGTAAATGGGAAAATGTATATCATAAATATGAAAACCCTTTACTAGCTGCATGAGGAAACTACCGCAATCCCTCTCAAAGACAGATCTATATTTATCGCCTGCTCCGACGCCTTACATATATATGTATATGTGTGTGTGACTGTGTGTGTGTGCTTATATATATATATATATATATATATATATATATATATATATATATATATAAGCACACACACAGTCACACACACATACACACACACGCGCGTGCGCGCTGGCAAACACACACACACACACACACACACACACACACACACACACACACACTCACACACATACATAGGCACATACACACGCACGCACGCACACACACACACACACACACACACACACACACACACACGCGCGCGCGCGCGCGCGCGCGCGCGCGAAGCATGCCACTACATCCTTCATATTCCGGACATCACGTGGCAAGATAAATGACACAGTCCTTCCCCTAACTCTCCCCACAGACACGCACACACAAAAGCCAGATGTACACTGTTTTCTTTATTCTCTTTTTCGTCTCTTATATATGATTGAAATCCTTCCTAAAGACCGGAAGTCGTTGCCTTAATGATGGGACTAAACATGGTCACATTCGCAAATGATTCACCGATGGTAACTCAAGAGTCCGGGAATGTAGAAGATGAAGAAGGAGGAAGAGGAGGAGGAGGAGATGGGTAGAGGGAGGGGGAGGAGGCGGAGAAGAAGAAGAAGGAGGAGAAGGAGGAGGAGAATGGGGAGAAGGAAAGAAGAGAAGGAGTAGGAGAACGAGGAGGCGGAGGAGGAGGAGGAGAGAGGACGACGGCGATGACGACGACAACGAAGAAGAAGAAGAAGAAGAAGAAGAAGAGAGAAGAAGAAGAACAAGAACAAGAACAAGAAGAACAAGAACAAGAAGACCAAGAACAAGAAGAGGCAATAACCAAACTTTGACGAAGTTAGGCAAAACTCTTTGTACTTATTTTTTGGATAGGCAGACAGACAGACAGACAGACAGACAACTAAACAAACAAGACCAAACAGCCTTTCGCTACTCTTCACTTCGAAGTGTTTCTCTCAGCTGATAACAAATTACCGCAGCTGCCCCACAGGGGGTGTGGCGTAGGGAATTCCCAGGAAGGCAGAGACCAGGTGGTAGCCGTGTGCTCTGTACTGGCCAATGACACGCGTGCCGTTTATCACCACCTCCGGCGCTCCGCTCGTTAGTATCATCGCTTGGGCTGGACATGATCACGGCCACACACCTTAATTTATTGAAGCGGTTATATTGGCCCCAAAACGATAATGTGTGTGCGTGTGTGCGTGTGTGTGTGTGTGGAGGGGGGGGGGGGGGGGGGGGGGGGGGGGGGGGAGGGGGGTGCGTATGTGTGTGTGTGTTTGCCTGTGTGTGTGTGTGTGTGTGTGTGTGTGTGTGTGTGTGTGTGTGTGTGTGCGTGTGTGCGAGCATGCACGCGCGCGCGCGTGAGAGAGAGAGAGAGTGCGCGTGTGCGCGCGCGCACACTTGTGTGTGTATGTTGTGTGTGTGTGTGTGTGTGTGTGTGTGTGTGTGTGTGTGTGTGTGTGTGTGTGTGTGTGCACGCGCGTGCGAGCACACACACACACACACACACACACACACACACACACACACACACACACACACGCCCACCCTCACCCGCACCCCCTCCTCCCACACACATATCGAAGAAAGGTATGACGATCGCTGAGAGTGCCCCTGTGGAATAGAGGTCGTTCTCCAAACCTGGTCACAGAAGGCTGTTGACCTCTTTGGCTCTTGAGATGACCTTTACTCTTACCTTATCTGTCTATCTGCATGTACCGCCGTCTCCCTGTGCCTCTCTTTGTCCGTCCGTCCGTATGTCTGTTAGCCTGTCCAGTAAGACACCATGGTCATGTCATCAAACCAGGCAGCAACAGGCGCAGTGCAGCAGAAACAGCAGCAACAGCACCCAGAATCACGGCAAACCTTACTGTGACGTATTTCTTTCATTGATGAGAGATGAAGATTTAGTGTACTGCGATACGTTAGATGAAAAAGACCACAGCGTGACTCAGCAGCAGCGCAGTGTCTCCACTGGTAGGTGGGCTCGTGGCGATCTGATATTGATAGCTCTCGTAAGACTACCTGGGATATGCCTATGTGGGAGGAACCAAAGAGGGAGGCACCAAAAATGGTGCCACGAAAAAAAAAAAAAAAAGCTAAACAAAACAACTACCGCCAACATAAAGAAATAGAAAACAAGATGCAAAAGCATATAAACGTACTCCCAGTAAGTAGTAGTAGCACCAATATATATATATATATATATATATATATATAAATCACTATAGTGCTTTCTTCCCTTTCGGTGGTAGAAAGTTTGTATGTAAGAGAAAAGAACAAAAAGCTTCTCTCCTCGGCGGAGAAATGAACCAGGTCTCCCGCGCGTCAGGCGAGGGACACTATCCACTATACTACCGAAGCGCTTACAGATTCTGGTTACACTTAAGCTTATATCACAAAATTATCATTTATAGCCGTTAGTAACGGTCATTCTGGTAAACTAAAACATCAGGCATCATCCGTGACCCATAATGAACATATCTACAAATTTTCAGAAAGACTGGTCCCGCAGTTTTGTCTGGAGCGAGTGGAACACATTTTGACCATGGACAGACAGACAGACAGACTCCCTATTCTATAAGAACTGGCAGTACAAAAAAGTGAAATGACAACATACCAGCGACCAGCCAAAAAGCCCACAGATGCACAGGAAACGAGGCGCAGGGTAGCAGCATTTTCATCAGTATTATTTTCCACCGCAACTTCTGAGCAGGGGATTGAGTCTTTGGTCAGAAAATCTTTGTCATTCAGGAGAAAATCACACAAGCTTGATTAGCCAAATACATGCATCAGATACACCGGAGCTCAATGTACACAGTTCCACCAGCTAAACAATCCATTTTGATCGGTCTTAAACACAAATCCAATCCGAACTTTTTTTTATTTAGGGTGTGCGTCGCAGTCCTGGAAAATCTTCGATTCAGAACTTAACATACACAACCAGTTTTTCTTTTACAGATGTAATTGACCAAGCAACTTGCAGATGAATCCACCTGTTCGATTATTACTGACGAGAGAGAAAGAGAAGGAGCATGCACCTACACCTAGACAGTCGTGTAACCGTTGAGTTCAGCTCAATAATTCCAAGACAGCCTTATCGTGGTCCAGTACCAGAGTAAACGTGCCCCTGATAGTATGCAACGCCTCGCTAGGGAGAAGGGAAAGGTAGGGTCACTCTACCTTGACGTTCCCGATCTTAAATACATGTTAGCGAACCGAAAAAGAAAAGAAAAGAAAAACCGTGGTCAAACGAATAACAAGACAAGATTCATTTGTCCACGTTTTTTTTTTTTTTTTTTTTTTTTTTTTTTTTTTTTTTTTTCGGTCCGCTAACATTCATTAATGATTTGTTTAGATTTCCGCCTGCAGTCGTCTCACCTTCAAATTGACTTTACGAGGTAGGCATGTTTGCCTTCACTCTCTGCACCAAGAGGCCTCTTTCAATGTTCCATGGAGGCGGGGTTTTTTTGTTTTTTTTTTTTTTTTTTTTAATACTTTTTTCATAACTTTTGTTTAACGCCGTCATACTGCACAGGTCATTGAATGTGCCAGAGACATATCACGTGACATAAGCTTATCAAACACGGATCAGGAGAGGGGGTGGGTGGGGGGTGGAAGGGAGGAAGGATGGGTAGAATTCGTTTTCTGCCCCTTCCCCTCCACACATTCACCCCTTCCCCCATCCCTACACACACACACACACACACACACGTCATCAAGATGGCGGAGACCGCAAGCCGCTAAAATCAGAACGTGCGGGGGTTTTTTCACAATACTCCAGGAATGACCAGGACAAGGAGTACAGGGCATGTACACAGATCGCAAGAAAGTGGCGATGAAGCAGCAAGTAACAGCATCATTTCTGAGACCGGTGTGGTTACGAAGGACCAGAGGGACGATCGAAACGACGGTAAGAACGCCGCGCCGAAGAACGCTAGATCAGCAGAGTCGGAATCTGTCACTACCAGCATGTGTACTTCTGTCAGTCTCCACCCACTGAGTAACGAGGTCCTGCTGAGGAAAATATGTGAAATGACCGAGACAATTTCTTCCCTGTGCTCCCGAATCTCTTCCCTTGAAACGGCTGTACGAGACACCCAAGCAGCAAACAAAGTACAAGCGGAGGTCAGTCATTTCTACACAGACAGAAATAAATGAAAATTCTTGGACATACGCAGATGCAGCCAAGCATTTTTTCAAAAAAAACAAACAGCGCACAAAACCACTCAAAATGAACTGAAAAAACATGAAACCAAAATCTGAGAAGGTACAAACAGAAAGGAAGAGAACAAATGATGTTAAAAAAGAAATGACGTAAACAAAAGAAATGACGTTTTGACTTCTGACGCTAAAGAGGTGTCGGAAAAAAGAAAAGAAGTTCAAGATCTCCCTACAGCTGTAATCGTTCATGACTCTGTCATGACTGGTGTCCAGGGCGGACGGCTAGGTCTATCTTACGGGGTGAATGCGATCACAATGAAAGCACACACCACTGAAGATGTAGAGAAGGCAGTCAATTCTGCATGTGCTAACAAATCTCCCGACGCAATACTGATTCATTGTGGGATCAATGATGTAAAAAAAAAAAGGATGCACCCACTGCTGCAAACTCTCTCATTACTTGTGCAAGAAAGATTTCAGAACAACACCCGGGGAGTAAAATTATCATAAGCAAGATTGCTCCAACAAGGGATCCAACATTAGAAATAAAAAGAAATCTTTTCAACGCTATACTGTCCAATGAACTTTTACGAACATGATAGAATAACCACCGTGTATCATGAGAACCTGAAAACCAGCCTGAACTTCATGAAGGACAAGATTCATCCCAATCGAAGAGGAACCAGCGTCCTGGCCGGAAACATAGGGAGAGCCTTGCGGAATCTCTTCTGGGTGACTCCACGTCGATCCAGACCACGACACAATAGCCTGCCACCCAGAGGACAGCAATATTCCCGACCCCCCTACTACTACACGGGCCTCCACGACTACCAAGCTTCATGGTGGAACCCTTACGATGTGTTGTACGACTATTAACTACATCCTTAAAGAGGAGCTGTAGACAGTGTTCACGTCTTGATTTTGGAGTTTCAGACAGTGTTCCTGAGTATATTATAAAAACCCTGTCATTTTCTCGCCTGAAAGACGGTTGTAGTGTCCATCTACCAATCCTCCTCTTTACTTGAAGACGTGTACAGAACAAATAGTTATTCTTATTGTATTTGCCTATTATTTTCATACGCACACAGTTTTTCTTTTTGTTTTGTTGTTGTTGTTGTTGTTTTTTTTTTCTCTTTTTTTTGACGTTGTTACTTGTGATTTCTTTTTTAGATTCATGCCTTAAATTTTTTTGTACATTAAGTATTTACTTTGACGTCCTTTGTAGAATTCATACAATTCTTAAATAATGACTTCATATAGTCAATCGATAGATAGCACAAAACTTATCGTTTTTTCAGTGGAATTGTAGATCTGTAACTACAAACCAAGCATACTTACGACATCATCTTTCTTCAAACCCATACAAAGTTTTGATATTACAATCGTTAAATGTTATCCCTTCCAAACTGCCTAGTTTGCCTAACTATTATTTCCCTCCAGTATACGACAAGGGAAGTTCCAACGGTCACGTAAATACTGCAATATATATACGCGAAGGGCTTCAATATAACATAAGTGCATCACCAATCCCAAAGTCTGTCAGTGATGTACATGCATGCGCGTAGCCAATATAAAACTTGGTAATTCTTTCACAATGAATGTTATGTCAGTATATTTTCCTAAAGGCCCGAATGATCAGAATTCTGACTGGCTACGCGCTATTCAAGATCAACATTGTAATAAGTGGTTGATAGCGGGCGACTTTAATGCTCACTCGCCCTTCTGGGAAAATGATTGTAGCTCGGTTACCAGTAATCGTCTTGTTGAAAACATCGTAGACAGTTCATTCCACCTTTTAAACGATGGCAGTATCACCCGGATACCAGATATATCCAAACATAGAGCTACAGCTATAGACCTTTCCTTTATCTCACCAGAACTCGCTCCATCTTGTACATGGGAAACATGTAAAGATACTTTAGGTAGCGATCATTTGCCTATATTATAACCATTGTTAAAGAAAATATTCAGGGTAATAATGATGTACATGATACTCCAGTGAAATACGACTATAAGTGTGCAGACTGGGATAAATTTCAAACTATTCTAGCTTGTCAAAACTTCGACAAATGTATGCAAGAGCACACTGATAAGCAATATTCCGATTTCAAGGATGCAGTTATTTTGCAGCTAATTCATCAATCCCAAGACTACAAACCACAAAACAGTCTAAACATGTGGGGAATATCTGGTGGACTAATGAATGAACAAGCTGTTAATTTAAAAAAAAAGACAAATATAAGGTGTACATTAAGGCGAAAACAGAAAAAAATCTAGATGAAAATTTACGCAAACAGCTAATAGAAGACAGTCATATGGAAATGAAGAAAGCAAAGACACACAGTAATAATGTAATAGCCAAAGCAAAACGGCTATATTGGAATTCTTTCTGCACAAAGAAGTTACAGATAATAAAGACTTTAATAAGGTTTGGAACAAAGTGAAATGCATGAAAAATGGAATTAGACTTCCAAGCTATCCAATACAATCTAATGAGAATAAGTTTCCTTCTTCTGATGGAGAAAAGGCGGAAACCTTCGTGGATATGTTTTCTATGACTAGTAAATCAGAAGGTCTGTCCTCAAACTGTAAAATATATAGAGAAAAAGAACAATTGCAGCCTCTCTATTCAGACCCTCTTCCTGATAATGATCTCTCTATTAATGCACCGATAACAATCAGAGAGTTGAGAAGTGCATTATATGGTATCAGCAACAAAAAATGTTTCTGCTGGTCTTGATATTGTGAGCAATGAAATGTAAAACATCTCCCTGATAACTGCATTGTTTTCCTGCATCATATAGTTCAGAATTGCTGGGAAAATGGCGTTGTTCCTCAAATATGGAAAGATTCAATAGTCGTTTCCATTTTAAAACCTGGAAAACCTATGAATGACAAAAAAACAGCTACCGCCCCATAGCTCTCACTTCCCATTGTGGTAAACTTGTAGAAAAAATTGTTTTAAATAGGCTCATGCACTTTTGTGAAAAGAACAATGTAATACCAATTAATCAAGCTGGATTTATGAAAGGAAGATCCACAGTTGAACACCTGGTTAAATTATCTACTCAAATAAAGCGTCAGTTTGCTCGCAGAAAAAGTATACTCGCGCTACCTTCTTTGATGTTAAAAAAGCCTATGACCAAGTCTGGCACAGGCGCTTGTTATACAAACTTAAACTGATTGGAATATCTGGAAACATGTACAATTATATTAAATCATTTTTAAATAATAGAAGTATGTTAGCCAGTAGTAGGAAGACGACACTCAACACTCAGAAATCTAGACATGGGAATTCCGCAAGGTTCAGTATTAGCACCTATTCTTTTTAACATCCTTATTCACGATCTCCCAAAAGCAGTCTCCAAAAATGTCGTTCTAGTGCAATACGCAGATGATATCTGTATGTGGATGGAAGTAACTCTGAAAAAGTCAACCCCACAAAGAGCTCAGAATTATGTTAGAAGACTATATCAAAGAGATTTAGATAGCATAGGGAACTATATGAGAGAAAATGGTCTGTCCTTGTCCACTGAAAAAAACAAGTATGATGTTGTTTAATGCAGGAAGCAATCCAGAAAATTTACCAGTCTTCAAACTTCTAGGGGAACCTTTAGAATATAAACAAAGTATAAATTTTTAGGACTTTTCTTTACTCCAAAATTATCTTGGAATATTCATTTTGAATATATATTAACAAAGGCTAGGAAAAGTCTGAATTTACTAAAGACCATAAGCAGCAGACTGCCCTGGGGAATGGATTCAAAAACTCTACTTCATCTTTCTGTTGCTCTTATTAGATCAAAACTTACATATGGTCAAGAAGTGTACTTTAGCGCTCCAAAATTTCTTCTAAAAAAGTTACAAAGTTTGGATTGCAAAGCCATTAAATTTGCTCTCGGTATCCCTATTCATGCCTCAAACGAAAAGACATATAGAGAAGCTGGAATTTTGCCCCTTGATGATTATCGTGAACTAGCTGCATCAAAATTTGTCATAAAATCGAGTGCTAGTGATAATTACATTCAAGAAGATTTAAAAATTAGATCGGACACTGATTTTCCAAAAAGAGCAATTACGATTAAATCGCAAGAAACAATATCTACATATACATATACTTCTGATTTGATTAAATGTTCAAAAATAGATATTGAAGCAGTGGCTAAAAAAAACCATCTTCTTCCTCTATTCCATCATGGGAGATACCAAAACCTATTCTTGATACTGGTTATTCTGATATCAAAAAAAGGGTAAATATTAATATCATCACAAATTTAGCAAAATCACACGTATACGAAAGATATCAAAATCATTTTCAGGTGTTTACTGATGGTTCCGTTTTAGATGATGGAAATGTTGGTGCAGCATTTGTTATTCCTTCTCTTAAAACTCAAAGATCGTTCTTTTTGGGTAGCAATTTATCTATATTCACAGCCGAATTAGTAGCTAGCTATGATGGCAATGGAATTTCTAACAGATCGTTCCATTAACATCGCTCAAATAGTTTTCTTTGTAGATCAAAATCAGTCCTACTTGCCCTTGACTCCTCTAATATATCGACACGACCCGACTTGTGTGTTTGAAATTAAATATCTTTTATACTGTCTGGTGTCTAAAGGCATTATTATAGAATTTTGCTGGATTCCTTCGCATACTGGTATACTTGGAAATGAATTGGCTGATAGGGCTGCGAAAAAAGGTGCTAAAAAAGCAGGGTCATTTTCTGAGTTGAAAATAAAAACCGTCAGTAGTAGAATGTTATCGTACCCTTGAATCGACTGCACGGAACGGAAGAGAGCCAAGCAAATGTTGATTCGTCTACCAAGATTTCATCCAACCAATGGGAAGCTTTTCCAATAGACCTTGTATTAAGAAAAATGCCTGATCTTCCAGTTTATTATTCCAGACAAATATCTTCCCTTATAATTCGATTAAAGCTAAATGCTTTGAAAACAAAATTTAGTAAGAATACTAACTGTGTATTGTGGTAAAGAGATAACACTGAACCACATTTTGTTCAATTGTCACAAGTTGACTGCTTTCTTACCAACATCATTACGATCCAATACTTTTTTTTCTGAAAAAAACTTGCAAGATCTACTTTCGAATCATTCTTTGCTGATCGAAATTGCTGAATACTTAATACATAGTCCGATTGGGTTTTTTTTATTTAGATAGTTTTGAGCTAACTCATTTTGTTTAGATAGTTTTGAGCTAACTCATTTTGTTTAAGATAGTGAAGGATTTGTGTTTTCTTGCTATATGTTAGTTTTTTTCCCGCTAATTGTTGTATTTAAGATTATTGATATGTTTGTTGTTCAGTTTTAGACACATTATACAAATACATACACGTACACACTCACATACAGGGCCTACATTCATGCTTACACACACACACAGTCTTATTTTATCTATTCATTCAGTCAGTCAGACACTCTCTACTTTCATTCATTCACGTCTAATATCACTCAAACAGACTTTTTCATTCAGTGGATATTAACTAATCTTTCATTTGATGGAAACAAAGAAAATGATGATTAATTATAGTAATGTTGAAAACAACAACAACACAACAACAACAACAACAACAACAACAACAACAACGGCAAGAAGACGACTACTGATATTTGCTGCTGCTGCTGCTGCTGCTACAACAACAACAACTGCGACTACTGCTGCTGCTGCTGTTGCTGCTGTTGCTACTACTACTGTTACTACTACTGTTACTACTACTACCACTGCTACCACCACTGCAGCTGCTGCTACTACAAACAAATGCTACTACTACAACTTCTACTACTACTACTACTACTACTAAGAAGAAGAAGAAGAAGATGAAAAAAGAAAAGGGGTAATAATAGTTAGAAATATGACATTCAACGTCACTAAGAGTGCTGCTTAAAAAAAAAAAAATCAAAAGCTTTGCTGGAACCTCCTAACCACTCGCCCTAACCGTCCCAGGTCAAGACAGATGCTGCAGAGGTCATCGTTGGCAGTGATCTCACACTGGCTGCAGGCTACCTGCATGAGCTCTGGAATCAAGAACGATGACATTGCATGTACGTCGTCTCTCTCCCCCCCCCCCCCCCCCAACTCCCCCCCCCCCCCCCCCCCCCCCCCCCCCCCCCCCCCCCCCGCCCTTCCCGGCCCCTCTATCTAACCCCTCCCAAACTAATCCCACCTCCTCCTTCACCTTCTTCACTCACCCCCTTCTTTATTTTTAATTAAAAAAAAAATGGATTCTATTCAGCACACAGTCTGGAGCCTTTAGGAAAACATCATGACAGCCTGCGTCCTTGAACTCTGGACAAACACGCGCGCCGAGATAAGTGAGGGGTCAGATCAGGGGTCATGGAAGAGCGTGATATGTGGAACGACTGGGTACAGGGCTTGTGTGGGTTGAGTTCTACAGAGCGAAAGAAGAGTCTGGGTTTCTTGTCATTTGTTATATATTTTTTTTTATCTCTTTTTTGTCTTTTTTCTTTTCCTTTTTTTTTTCGGTTCGTTTGCTGGTGTTCGATTTTGGTTGGAAAGCACGAAGTATTTGGTGGATGAAAAAAATTACATCATCTCTCTCTCTCTCTCTGTCTCTGTCTGTCCCTCTCTCTCTCTCTCTCTCTCTCTCTCTCTCTCTCTCTCTCTCTCTCTCTCTCTCTCTCTCTGACGCACACACACACACACACACACACACACACACACACACACACACACACACACACACACATACACACCACACACACACACACACACACACACACACACACACACACACACACACACACACTAACACACACTAACACTAACACAACCACACACACACACACACACACACACACACACACACACACACAGAGAGAGAGAGAGACAGACAGAAGACAGACAGAGACAGTGAGAGGGAGAGAGACAGACAGACAGACACAGAGAGAGAGAGAGCATGATCTACAAGGATGGATATGGTAGCTTACTCTTTAGACTCTCTGCTCCTGAGTTTGCAGATGATATTAAGTCTGCGGGTATTTTCTCCAAACTGGTTGCAATTTGGTTGACATGACATGTCGAACAAGATACTAAACGTAAAACATACAATGCAAGAGAAACGAAGTCGAATGGAAGTTATAAAGCGAAAATGATTTCAACTTTGACAGGTTCTACGTCTGTAAGAGAACTGTGACATGATTTTGAATGTAAAGATTTTGACGACTAAAACATCATATCCTATCTACATTAAGGTAACAA
>JADBJO010008436.1:110000-117500 GCA_016801955.1 Conus betulinus
CGCACGCATAATATCTTGCACACACGTAAAATCCCATCACCAACTTTCGGAAGAGTAGGCCAGTTTGGCCGTTGGTATAGATGACACGTTACACATAGCATGCACCCTGCATAAGAAATACATGTACAATGTACATGTAGGAAGAATGAAGGAAGTAAGGAAATTTGAGGGAACGATATTGAACGATACTGACTGGATGACACGGGAAACGACTGAATGAAGCGCCAGCTGGTAGCTCTTCAGTCGGCACTACCCAGGTAGACAGCCCGTTGTGTAAACAAGTATTGATTGTAAAGCGCTTAGAGCTTGGTCTCTAGCCGAGAATAGACGCTATATAAGTATTCATTGTTAATATTATTATTATTATTATTGTTATTATTATTATTGTTATTATTATTATTATTATCATCATTACCATCATCATCATCATATTATCATTAATATCATCATTATTGTTGTTTATCATCATATTATTATTATTATGTTTGCATGTTCAGGTCTGACATTGTAATCACTTGCATTCTGTTCAATCTGGCGGTGATCTGCCTCAACGTTGTCTTCACTTGCATGTAAAGGAAATTGTTCAGTGTGGTGGTGATCTGCCTCAACATTGCAATCACTTGCATGAAAAGGAAATTGTTCAGTGTGGTGATCTGCCTCAACATTGCAATCACTTGCATGAAAAGGAAATTGTTCAGTGTGGTGATCTGCCTCAACATTGCAATCACTTGCATGTAAAGGAAATTGTTCAGTGTGGTGGTGATCTGCCTCAACATTGCAATCACTTGCATGAAAAGGAAATTGTTCAGTGTGGTGATCTGCCTCAACATTGCAATCACTTGCATGTAAAGGAAATTGTTCAGTGTGGTGGTGATCTGCCTCAACATTGCAATCACTTGCATGAAAAGGAAATTGTTCAGTGTGGTGATCTGCCTCAACATTGCAATCACTTGCATGTAAAGGAAATTGTTCAGTGTGGTGGTGATCTGCCTCAACATTGCAATCACTTGCATGAAAAGGAAATTGTTCAGTGGTGATCTGCTTCAACATTGCAATCACTTGCATGTAAAGGAAATTGTTCAGTGTGGTGATCTGCCTCAACATTGCAATCACTTGCATGAAAAGGAAATTGTTCAGTGTGGTGGTGATCTGCCTCAACATTGTCTTCACTTGCATGTAAAGGAAATTGTTCAGTGTGGTGGTGGTGATCTGCCTCAACATTGTCTTCACTTGCATGTAAAGGAAATTGTTCAGTCTGGCGGTGATCTGCCTCAACATTGTCTTCACTTGCATGTAAAGGAATTGTTCAGTGTGGTGGTGATCTGCCTCAACATTGTCTTCACTTGCATGTAAAGGAAATTGTTCAGTGTGGTGATGATCTGCCTCAACATTGTCTTCACTTGCATGTAAAAGAAATTGTTCAGTCTGGTGGTGATCTGCCTCAACGTTGTTGAGTTATCTCGCTGACGAACACTCACACGCAGATAGACTTGTACATACACATGTATACTTATGCACACATGCACACACATGCACACACACGCGCGTGCGGTTGTGCGCTAGCACATGCCAAAGTCGTTTATAACTACGGAAATTATGATATGGAAAGACGTAAAACTTTAGAGAAAACAACAACAATAACAACACACACGCACAGACACAGAGAGAGAGAGAGAGAGAGAGAGAGAGAGAGAGAGAGGGGGGGGGGAGAGAGAGAGAGAGAGAGAGAGACGAACGACGACGAACGAAATTTTATTTATTCAGGGATATGAGATAAGCATACAAGCGTGCTTTTTTACACTCAGCCCTGAGGCTAAAACAAAATTCACAATAGTACAGAAAGTAAATTGTCTATATATGTAACAAGTATAGCAAAGAAGAAGAAGAAGAAGAAATACACAATGTAGTGTACGCCAACTATTTACACGACTGACAAAAGCCACAGGAGGTAATTCGGTGATCAATTAAAGAAAAAAATAAGACAGAGCATATGCTAGTTTAACCGTGAATTATTAAAATAATCATGGCTGCCCTCAACTTAGTGGACAGCGATGTAGACACCCTTGCTAATAACATCAAAGAGGTGCTAACTACAACAGCTGAAGAAGTTGTGGGAAAGAAGCAGAAGAAGATCCAGCCTTGGGTTACAAACGAGGTCTTAGATCTATGTGACAAGAGGCGGGAACTAAGAGGAAAGAAACACTCCAGCGACGAAGCCAGGATGCAGTACCAACAGGTGAACAGAGAAGTCAGGAAGAAGATGAAGACAGCTGAGGAAAATTGGATAGAGGAGCAGTGCGAAGCAATCGAGAAAGGCATGGAAGCAGGGAACAACAAAGAAGCCTACAACACACTCAAGACCCTCAATAAGACTACCCGGACAAGATCAGCGGTCATCGAAGATAAGGAATGGCAAGCTACTGACAGAGAATGAAGAAGTCCTGAAGAGGTGGACAGAATACTGTGAGGGCCTCTACAATTACCAGCTCAACCCGGACACATCCATTTTGCGGGACAACCAACGACCCGCAGAGACATGAGAACGATCTCCAAGTACTGAAGGAGGAGGTTGAGGCCGCGATACAGAGTCTGAAGCCAGGGAAATCCCCAGGAGTGGACAATGTCCCAGCTGAGCTTGTGAAATACGGAGGGAAAGAGACCACAGAGGCACTAACAATGCTTTGTCAGAAGATCTGGACAGAAAAGAAGTGGCCAACAGAGTGGACCCAGTCATTGGTGATTCCCTTACCCAAGAAAGGCAACCTGAAACAATGCCAAAATTACAGGACTATAAGTCTGATCAGCCACCCCAGCAAAGTCATGCTTCGCATCATCCTCAACCGACTGAAATCCAAGGCTGAGGAACTGCATCAGAAGAACAAGCAGGTTTTTTAGAAGAGGGCGGAGCACTGTGGAACAAATTTTCAACTGCCGAGTCCTGATTGAAAAGCATCTACAACACCAAAAGGACCTCTTCCACAACTTCATTGACTTTAAGAAGGCATTCGACCGGGTGTGGCACAACGGCCTATGGCAGGTTCTCAGAGACTTCAACTTTGATTGAGAGAGGCTCGTCCAAGTCATCCAGGCCCTCTACGAACACTCCAGCAGCACAGCACAGTTCTCTCAATAGCCAGCAGGGCCAGTTCTTCCCGACCACAGTCGGAGTCAGGCAAGGGTGCCTACTATCTCCAGTCCTTTTCAACATCTTTTGGAGAGAGAATCATGCAAGAGACCCTCGAAGAACACCACACCTCCATCAGCATTGGCGGCAGGCCGGTCTGCAACCTTCGTTTCGCAGACGATATCGACCTCATGGGGGGCAGCAACACCGAGCTCCAGGATCTCACAAACAGACTTGTCACAAGAGCAGTGCCTACGGCATGGAGGTCAGCACAGAGAAGTCAAAGGTCATGGTCAACAGCACGACTAAACAGCAGTGCCAACATAACCATGAATGGTGAGCCCCTGGAAGAAGTGACCAGCTTCAGGTACTTGGGAGCAACCCTGTCCAAAGATGGCACCTGCACAGCAGAAATCCGAATCAGGATCAACTCCGCATCAGCAGCGATGGCCAGACTGAACAGAGTGTGGAAGAGCAACATCAAATTCCACACAAAATTCCGGCTCTACAAGTCACTAGTGGTCTCGATCCTCTTATATGGTTGCGAGACATGGACACTGATGGCCGAAAAACAGAAAGAAGAATCCAGGCGTTTGAGACCAGGTGCCTGAGGAAAAACTACTCCGCATCTCATACAAAGAACACAAGACCAATGATTATGTGCGGAACCTGGTCACTAACCTAGTTGGGCCCCACGAACCACTTCTGGCAACCGTCAAACGACGGAAGATGGCATGGTTTGGCCACATCATTCGTCATCAACACCCTCTCCAAAACCATCCTTCAAGGTACCGTTGAAGGAGGGCGCAGACGAGGACGGCAGAGAAAGAGCTGGTCCGACAATATAAAGGACTGGACCAAAATGACCATGCCAGATCTCCTCACGACAGCCACCAACAGAAGAGCCTGGAGAGAAACGGCGGCTGCCTCATCACGTCCCCCCCAACGACCAAATTTATATAAGAAAGGGCAATATATCTAATTCGAGGTAATCTTGAGTATTTAATGTTGATGTTTTTTGAAGTACTGTTTTGATAGTCCCCTTATGGGCCCTGTGCAACGGTTTTAACGTGATTGCACTGCAAGAATCATAAAGAGTAGAAGAATAGTCAATGTAGGACTGGATATATGCATGATAGAAATGTTTACGATAGTTTATATCTAGGAATTTTTTTTAATTTCGAAAGCTGAAAAATTTTCTGAGAAACTCGTTTGCTTAAGTTGGAAACATGTGGCGACCAGGAAAGATTATTGTCAATAGTGATTCCTAACACTTTATGAGTGCTAACTTCTTCTAGCTTGTTGTTATTAATAAATAAAAGGGGGCATTTGAGTACTTAAATTTTGTCTTTTTTGACGAGAAGTAATAAGCATGTACTTTGTTTTCTGATCATTTAAGGACATGTGATTCAATTCTGTCCAGTTAATTAGTCGAGTTACATTTTCTTGCAGGTTATCTGATAAATGTTTCAAATCAGTATGTTTTGAATTAATTGAAGTGTCATCTGCAAAAAGTTGAGATGAGTCTTTTATATGCAGAGGGAGATCGTTTATATCGACAAAAAAAAAAAGGGACCAAGTACTGACCCTTGTGGTACACCAAAATTTTAGGGGTAAACAACTGGACTGAGTGTTGTTAATGAGAACTGATTGTTGTTTGATTTGTGAGGAAAGACTTAATGAGAGAAAGAACAGGGTCAGCGATTTTGTAAAGAGCCAGTTTACGTAATAACAGATGATGATTTATGACATCAAAAGGCTTACAGAAATCAACAAAGAGGACTCCAGTGAATTCTAAATTATTGATAGCCGCTAGCCATTGATCAACTAAGTTTATTAGTGCAGTATGACAAGAGTGATTCGATCGAAATCCAGATTGGCTGGGATGGATTAGATTATATATTTAAAGAAATGGGAATACAAATGTTTATGGATGTGTTTTTTCGAGAGGTTTAGATAGAAGGAAATGATATAAATTGGTCTGTAGTTTGAGGGGTCTATTTTATTTCCAGATTTAAAAAGAGGTGTGACTTTAGCTTTCTTAAGAATATTAGGAAATAACATTTATTAAACACAATTTGTATAATACGCAAGTGAATCAGAAATAATTGGGGCACTTAGTTTTAAAATGATACCATCTAAGTTATCAAGACCTCTAGTTCCATTTTGCTTCATATGTATAAGAGAAAAATAAACATCATATAGAGATATTGGAGGAATGATTAATTCCGTTTCTATTGATTTAGTTACAGAAGTCAGAGAGAAGTTTCAAATCATATTGTCTGATTTGTCTTTTTTTTTTTTGTGATATCAGCTATATTACAAAAATGTTTGTTTAGAATCTCAGCAGACATTTTTCCCTAGGAATAACAGTTTGCCTTGTCAATACATTTATTGGTAAGAATATTTATGGCTTTCCAAATAGGTTTGGAATTATTCTGGGGACAGCTGAAACTTAAGTTTTTGAAGTAATTCCTTTTTGAATATCGCAACGTGAATGTAACCTTTTTTTTTTCTTATATTCTTCAAATTGTTTAGTTTTCAGGAGATTATTCCTTATATGTATGGCTTCTTCAATTTCTTTAGATAGCCATGGGGTTTTGGGTGAATATCTTACCCTTTTGGTGACAAATGGGGCATGTTTATTGTATATATCAATAAAAATTTTGTGCCAGAGTTCAAAAGCTTGGTCAGGGTCTGTATACTGATAAACATAGGATAATTGTGATTCTGCTAAATCTTTAAGGAAAGCATTTTATCAAAAGTGCTAAAAGATCTATATATAACAGTTTTATGTCCAGGTTTAGGAATTTTATATTCTTTTTAAACCAAGTTACGCATATGGGTAAATGATCACTACAACCACAGTAGGGGGTGCATATTTCAATAATATTTTGTACTTGGTTAACATAGATATGATCTAATAAAGTTTCCGATGTAGAAGTAATGCGGGTAGGAAAATTAACTAATTATGACAGCCCAAAATTTACGAAAAGTTGATTTCATTGGGGATTACTTTTACAAAGATCTATATTGAAATCTCCTAAGAGGAGGATTTCGTAATTTGTGAGTGAAATGTCTTCCATCATGTTGTTAAATTTATTATACCAATTGACATGTTCCGCTGGGTTCCTATACAGAAATCCAATAAGTAATGGATTGTTGTTTTTAATCTTAACTTCAATCCAAATCGACTCAACGCCATGACTTTCGAAAGCTGTTACACGTTGATAAGTTAGAGAAAAACTAGAATAAAGTATCAAACCTGTTTGTAAAGGACCTACTGGTCAACGCGAATGTGATTGTACCCTGGTATTGAAAGCTCAGAATCAGATATATGATTTGTTAGTCTTGTTTCAGCACAGCAAAATATATGGAATTGCTTTTCAGAATTAAATAAGATGGAGGAAAGTTCATCACGTGTGTTCAGTATCTGATTAATATTTAAGTAGCCTATTCTCTAAGACCCTTTTTACTTGGCCAATCATGTGCAGTCGACATTTTAGACGAGAAAACAATTTGCCACAGGTACTAGATCAGTGAAATTCGATTTACAATCCAAAAGAAAACGACAAATAAAACAAACGAATTGGCAAAAGTCACACTAGAGCTCCAAGCATGCAAAGTACATTTATGGCAATGAAAAAGAGTGCGAAAATAAATCTATTATGGTAACTAATCAAGTCAACAAACAAGTTATTTTAGATTGACCGCCAAAATCCTCAATAACTAGAAAAAGGCAAGAATCCAATCGTAATAGTCCCGGTCCGAGGAAGACAGTTCAATGCCAACATGACTGTAATAACATGAACACAACCCTAAAACAAAACACAAGCAGTTGATAACATACATGTACTGTGATGAAAAGGGAAGAAAAGCATACATTATTTTTCCTTTTGTTTTTCACCCACCACATGAACATCAAAGAGATACGTTTAAACTAGATTAACAATATCCATAAAGAATAGTTTACAACTGCCATGCTGATTTTGTTTTTTGGTAAGCCAGATGTGATGCCATATTCAGAATTTGTTGAGAGAGAGAGAGAGAGAGAGAGAGAGAGAGAGAGAGAGAGAGAGAGAGAGAGAGAGAGAGAGAATAACAATATCCGTTGTCCTAAAGACTTTGCCAGAGCTTTGGATGATGACGAATTTTTGGGGTTGCGCTGCGTGGACACTGGACACACGGGAGCGCGCGCGCGCGCACATACACACACACATACACACACACACACGCGCGCGCGCGCGCACGCACGCACGCACGCACGCACGCACGCACGCATGCACGCACGCACGCATGCACCACACACACGTGTATATGTGTGTGTGTGTGTGTGTGTGTGTTTGAGTGTGTGTGTGTGTGTGTGTGTGTGTGTG
>JADBJO010008436.1:122500-132500 GCA_016801955.1 Conus betulinus
GACTTGTAATCACAGACACTTTGCCCTCTGGGGCCAGTGACCGACAACAGCACGTGTGTCTAGGATTACGGGGGACAATTAGTGACTCGTAATTACCACTTCACACCCTTCCCGTCTTCCAAATCCTCACGCATCAAACTGCCCTCTCCCGTATACGGGGAACGTGAACTGGATTCACTCTGTCAGCAGAAATTCCGAGTATTTTTTCTACCAATCAGACGACAGAACTATTTTCGGTGCGAGGGAAATGAAATCACGGCCAATCTCACTAGTACAGGATTTCCATTTTGACTTCGAGCGCCTAGAGGCTGTGATGGGTCTCCGACGCACGCACCCCCCACCCGACGCTCCCCTCGTCATTAAAATAGGATTATCATATGCTGGGATGCAGGGGGTCATAGACAGAAGCATTCACCCTTTCACAACCAAAATGCGCTCTCGCATAGGCACACACACACTCTGTCACTCACATCGGGCCTGCGCAAAGGTGACGTGAAACCAATAACATTTCAAAGAAAATAATCAACTTTTATTTAACTTGACTCCAACCCACCACCCGTCACTGCACACCACTTATCTGTATCATACAAACATGCAAACATCAGACAGATAATCTCATAATCGCATCCCCTGTTCTTAGTTACTCTTACTTAAACAGGAAAGACAATATTCCAATATTCTTTATATACACCTGTTAACTCAAAGAAAAATAAAAGTTCATAACTTGCCAGCATTCCTTAGTTGACCAATCAGTTCTCTCATCACACTGTGCGACTACGATCGCTAAAGCTGCCACACTGTTGTGTCCTCCCGATTGGCCAAATCCCAGTTGGGTGACACTCGCAACGTAACTCGAGTTGTACCCTCAGACTGAGTCTCTCGGACTCCACTGAACTTCACCCTCTCCACGGAAAGGGGTCCCGTCGGCCTCTCCAGCAGGCTGACACGTCTTGCTGTCTACCGTCTCCACACAGGAGACAACTCTCTACTGTCGTCAGCTCCGAGGCTACAGCAACCTCCACTGTTTACATCCCCACCCAGGAGACAATTCTAGACCATCGTCGTTTTCGAGGCGACAGCAAACCTCTGCTTCTCGCTGTATCTTCTTGAGTCCTCAGCAAGACCGGATAAGTTCACTTTCCCTTAAGTGAGTCACACATTCCCTGGTTTTCCAAGCATCTTATATCCATTCTCAAACAAGAGAGAACCCAAGTTAAACTGTTTCAACCAATGGAATAACTGGCACATTCACATCACGACGATTTGCACCAATAACTCCCTGAGTTATTTTTATTCCACCAATGGAATCACCAGTCACCTACACATCCCCCCCCCCCCCACACACACACACACACACAAAGCTACTAGCACCAACAAAGACTTGGGTGCCACGTGGTTAACGCATAACCTCCACTTCAAACTCATGCTCGATTCCCCGAAGCTGCCCATTGTACTAACAGCCTGGACTTCTCCACAAGCCAGGACTTCAAGTATTTACTACACTCTACAGCCAACAAGGTGCAAAGCACTCAACAGGCCGAAACTTCCCTGAAAATGCTTCTTCTTCAGGACAAGAACGGCTGAATGGTCACTGTGCCCTGCCTGCAGGCCAACGGTCACTGTGCCCTGCCTGCAGGCCAACGGTCACTGTGCCCTGCCTGCAGGCCAACGGTCACTGAGCCGTGATGGTCGCCTCCACGATCGCCTCCTCTCAGGTTCGTTGGAGAACCCAGTGAATAGCCAGTGTAGGAGGTGGACACTCTCCCCGACCCAGGACAGGCAGGTCGGCATGTACTTGTTACTATCCCCCCCCCCCCCCCCCCCCCCCTGGACATGCAAATCACTTCCCAGTACCTCTCCCTACTTCATTATATGGTTCGGGGTATTCCCCTCTGGTGATGTCTGAGTTCGCACACTTTTCAAGAACCCAAGGAAACAGCAAAACTACCCTAAATTTCCCTAAGGGACTTAAAGGAGTCGAGAACATTCGGCCGACTCGTGACAGAGGCAAACTGGATCGTGTTTTTATCCCAGAGGAAATAGATGTAATGCAGGAAAAGCTGGATTACCGGTGAAAATGTGAAGGAGCGAGAGGAGGTGAGGGGGCACGGATGAGCCAGCAAACCGAAAAAAAACCTTGTTTAATGAACAAAAGCCATAAGAACCAGGGTTTTTTTTTTTTCTCTAATCTTTTGATTTTATTCCATCGAGACATGATTTGGACTGAATGTCTTGCACCGGAAGATTTGTACAGGGAGATAAACAACTTTGACGAGTGCATTACCAAATCAGTAAGGACAGGAACCTCGATGATGTCCCTTTGTTTGAGCATGTTGGCCGCGTTCTCTGTCTGTCTGACGTGTGAACTTAGTCATACTTGATAAACTTCTGTCATTTTTCTCTGGTATTATGGAAATGTAGGCTGAATAACAACACATATTACTATGTATATGGATAAATAGATAGATAGATAGATAGATAGATAGATAGATAGATAGATAGATAGATAGATAGATACACTAGGAGGCATGCACCCATGAAAGACAGCTCTCCCATATTGTCGTCAACAGAGCAGAAGTTGCTCATCTGTACATCCCTGGCGTCGCATAATGAAGCAATCAGCGCCGAACATCCATTCTAAACATGAATAGTAAATAATACTCATCAAAAAAACACACAAAAAACAAACAAACAACATAAACAGGCAAACAAACAAACAAACTTTTTGTTCTCCATCGATCGGGGAAAGAAGAGCCGATCAGACAGCCAATGAAAGGGAGAGCTGGGGTGAAAGAGGGGAAGGGTGGGATGAGGAGACGGGCGGGGATTTTTTTTTTTTTTTTTTTTTTTTTTTTTTTTTTTTTTTTTTTTTTTTTTTTTTTTTTTTTTTTTTTTTTTTTTTTTTTTTTTTTTTTTTTTTTTTTTTTTTTTTTTTTTTTTTTTTTTTTTTTTTTTTTTTTTTTTTTTTTTTTTTTTTTTTTTTTTTTTTTTTTTTTTTTTTTTTTTTTTTTTTTTTTTTTTTTTTTTTTAAAGATACCTCACATTACAAACTGGCTGCGAACAGTACTGCAACCACTTCTTGTGAGTAAGAGGAAATGACACGAAAGGGGAAGAGGGGGGAAGGTGGGGGTGGGGTGGGTGGGTGGGTGCTGAATATCTCCCGCTCCACTCTTCCAACTCGGCAGCTGCACACTCACACATACATGCGTACATCCACGAATGAACCCATTAACACCTACACCCACAAACCGCACCCACCCACAGGCGCGCGCGTGTGCATGAGTAAATTGATATTGAGGAAATGACGGAGAGAGAGAGAGAGAGAGAGAGAGAGAGAGAGAGAGAGAGAGAGAGAGAGAGAGCATCATCTGGTAGCAGTCTGCTTTCAACAACTAGCACTCCTTGCATCTTGACTAACAAGGATGCAAGGAAACGGAGCTTAACGTTTAGACATCAATTGTAATGTATAGTTACTTTTGCTGTCAGTACCCTTCAATTATTTATATAAAAAAAAGAATAGATGAAGAAAATACACGTTTAGCAGTGATACCAGAGGAGTCCACGTACTGACAGAGGGAAACGATTGATGATTATTGTGACAGGTGAACAGGGGTGTAGGTGTGCATTTAGGAGCCGTAATGAGCGGCCGACGGGTAATGCCCCCGAAATGGCACAGAATGTGAAACAACAGAAAAAAAAAAAAAAAAAACATCAAGGCATGGTTGTCTTGTCATTTTTATCTCCAGCTGTTTTGAGACCAGTCCGTGAAGTTCATCAACATGGGTTGTTGTGTCTGTGTGTGTGTGTGTGTGTGTGTGTGTGTGTGTGTGTGTGTGTGTGTGTGTCAAAATCACAGTGCACGTATTTTTGCAGTGACCTTTCTTTTCCCTCCTCCCACTTTTCCCAACTCCTCACACAAACATACACTCACCCCCCCCTTTTATTGTTTTGTTTAATGGTACAAACTCTTCTGGCTTCATTTAGAATATAATCATGCAACCAGCCGGTCTACTCTTCCATTGCTGTGGCTACTGCTGAGGCATGGTACTGATTACATGACTATTCCCATGTACATGTAAGTCCCTGTGTACTAATCAACTGGCGTATGATTTTACTAAAACCACTATGATGATGATGATGATTATGATGATGATGATGATGATGATGACGACGCCGACGACGACGATGCTATGAAAGAAAATGGAAATAACGTGAGTCAAGTCGCTGGAACATTCTCTCTTCTTTTACACTCTAAGAACCCTATACCTACAAAAACCATTTTTTTTTTCATGAAAATTGGACATTCCATCCCTTCAAAATCTCACAACGCTATGCCTACAGACACCTGAGTTTTTTTTTTTGTTACACAGATCGGATATTTTCTCCCTTCAAATCTAGCCGCATCATGTTTTAAAAAATGTTTTTAACTTTTTGAAATAAAAAGCTATGAACAATACGCTTTTAAAGAACCTCGACAACGAGCAAACGAATGCATGCATCTCACCATTTTTGTTTCCGACACACACACACACACACACACACACACACACACACACACACACACACACACACACACCATATTTCGCTGATAACAAACTTCTCGACGAAAGTCAGTCGGGCTTTCGAAAACATCATTCTTGCCACACAGCCCTCATACCGCTTATGGACAGTCTTCTTTGCAGCATAAACGAGAATAAATTTGCAGGTATTCTCTTCGTAGACTTTGAAAAAGCTTTTGATGTCATCAACCATTCTTTGTTGTGCCGTAAACTTGAACTTTACAAACTGACTCCAGAATTCATAAACCTTGTTTCGTCTTTTTTTTTTATGTGACCGAAAACAATTAGTAGCTGTAGCTGACAAATTGTCAACATTTATGCCTGTCAAATATGGTGTTCCACAAGGCTCTGTGTTAGGACCTCTTTTGTTTACTATTTACGTAAATGATTTGCCTTGTTTTGTTAAATGTAAATGCGAAATGTTTGCAGATGATACATCTCTTCACGAAAACGACTCTGATGCATATGAATTAACAATTAAGCTTCAAGCAGATATCGATAAACTTACTGAATGGACACAACTAAACCATATGTCTTTAAATGCTATTAAAACAAAGTGCATGTACGTATCTACAAGACAAAAACGACAAAAAATGAAAAAATTTTCAGCCTTTACTCTCATATCCAACAATAAAGTTGAGGAAGTCAGTTCACACAAAACACTAGGTGTCATTATTGACAAAGATTTATCTTGGACTGAACATATAACATTCTTAGCAAAACGCGCTTTTCAAAAAAAATATTTCAGTTGTCTCGGATAAAAAAAAAATCCTCGATGGCCACTCTCGAAAACTTTTTTCTGTGCACATATTTTGTCATTAATTGATTATGCATCACCCTTTGGGACAACTGTAGTGAACATAATTTAAAATCAATTCATCGTCTGTACAAACGAGCATTGAAATTAGTATTGTTAAAATCGAGCTCCCTAACTGATGAAGATTACAAACAACTCAAAAATAACCTTCCCAAACAGACTCTTTTTAAAAAAAAAAAAAAAAAAAGCTCTTTGTATGCATAACGTTATTAATGGAACAGCTCCCAAAAGATTACAAAACATTTAGAGTCAATTGCCATAGACATAATCATTTATTGTCCATTCCTAGACCACGCAACAATTTATACAAATCCAGTTTTTTTGTATATTCAGGTGGAAATCTGTGGAATAATCTCACAAAACCTTAAAAAAATACAAAAAACACACACACACACACACACACACACACACACACACACACACACACACACACACACACACACACATTAAGAAAAATTGAAAGATTATCTCATGAATCCTTAACCACATATGATACTGAAAAATGTCCATCCTGTGCAGAAAAGAATACTTTGTTAAAGATATGCACTTAATGACTGCAACCACAAGGGCGGCAATAAGCATTAATACCTTTTACGTCAATGGAAGTGAGTGGGTAAAGGTGAGGAGATGGGATGGGAGGGGGTAAGACGGTATGTTTACTTTTCTTTTGATGAAAGGCATTGTACACGATTGATTTTTTTTTTTCTTTCTTTCTTTTTTCATAGATGGTTTGATGTAAAAAAAAAAAAAAAATGAAATAAAAAAAAAGCAGATAAGCTGCTTATTCAATGTTTCCATCTTTAAATAAAATTTTGACTTTGACTTTGACTTTGACTTTCACACACACACACATATACACACGCGCGCGCGCGCGCGCGCGCGCGCCCGCGCAAGCACGCACGAACGCACGCACGCACGCGGCGCCCGCGCACGCACGCACGCACGCACACACACACACACACACACGCGCGCGCACGCACGCAAACACGCACGAACGCACGCACGCTCGCGCGCACGCGCGCGCACGCGCACACAGACACACACGCGCGCGCGCGCCTCTGGTCAAACCCAAAAATTCAGACGCCGCACTGTCGCCAAAAGGCCTATACCCCCAAAACAACCTTCTATGACAGGGGCCCCTTTCTGTCCCCATATAACCTCACACCTCCTGTCGCCTCACGTCAGTCGCCATCGCACCTCCCACTGCCACTGCAGCACCGACAGACAGCGAGCAGCGAAGGAAGGGGGGAAAAAAAACAAAACCCAACATACAACTCATCTGACTGAATCCTCCAGCAAGCAGACTCGAATTCCTGCAGTGAGAAGCTGACTCGAACTTGTACCTAACACCGATCGTGTGTGGAACCACCGCTCAACCATCAACTTGACGACGATGGCGATCTGGAACGGTTGTCTTCTCATGCCAGCGGCGGTGCCGATGCTGTTGCTGATGGTGATGCTGGGGCTGGGTTCCAGAGCTGTGCAGGGGGAGATGAGATTTTCGCTGGGAAGCTGTGGCGGGGATGGTGGTGAGTGAGAGGGTTGTATTGATTGTGTAGCATCACCACACCGCTGGTTCCATTTTGGTGGGGGAGAGGCAGGGAGAGGGATGGAGGATTCTCTTTGAGAGGCGTTGGGGGGGGGGGGGGGGGATCTTTTTTTTTTTCGGGGGGGGGGTGGGGGTGCTTGTGGCGGGAATAAGACTTTTGGGTTGGCTGGTTAAGGTGGTGGGTCTATTGGCTGGTTGATTGTTGTGAGGTTCGTTGATTTTTTTAAGTAAGGAAGGTGGGCTGCTGGTTGGTTTGGGGGTGGATCATCTGTGGGGGAATCCTCCAGCTCTCTCTCGAATTCCTCAGTGAGAGGCTCTCTCTCTCGATCTGTCTGGAACCTCTGTTTCTCTCACTCTCTCGATGGCGATCTGGAACGGTTGTCTCATGCCCTCTCTCCTCTGTCCCTCTCTTCTCTCTCTCTCTCTCCTCTCTGTGCAGGGGGTCTGAGAT
The DNA here is from genome assembly GCA_016801955.1 of Conus betulinus. NCBI lineage: Eukaryota > Metazoa > Mollusca > Gastropoda > Neogastropoda > Conidae > Conus > Conus betulinus. The sequence continues at coordinate 129,877 of JADBJO010008436.1, forward strand.
CTCTCTGGGAAGCTGTCTCTCTCTCCTCTCTCCTCTCTCTTCACTCCCCCCGGACCTCACCACACCTCATTTTGGTGGGCTAGGCTTTCTCTTTGGTGGGCGTTTCGGGGGGTGGGGGTGGGGGGTGACTGCTGGTTAAGGTGGTGGGTCTCTATTCTCTGATTGTTGTGAGTTTCCTTCTCTCGTAGCCTGGTTGGTTTGGGGGGTGGGTAGGTGGTGGTTGTTTCCTCTCTCTCTCTCTCTCTCCTCTCTCTCTCCTCTCTCTCTCTGTCACTCTCTCTCTCTCTCTCTCCTCTCTCTCTCTCTCTCTCTCTCTCTCTCCTCTCTTCTCTCTCTCTCTCTCTCTCTATCTCTCTCCTCTCTCTCTCTCTCTCTCTCTCTCTCGTGTCGACTAGTGATTGCGCTTTCTTTCCTTGTTTTGTGTTTTTTGACTTGCGTGTTTTCTGTGTGCATTCCGATATTTGTTGTCTTATTTGTCCCCAGGAATGGTGGACAAAACCATGTCTTTGATATTGATCACACCAACATCAAAAGAGATGAAAATATCAATATGCTAACAAGTTATACTAAGTGTCATATTGACCAGAAATACACTAACCAATTAAAAATATACACAGATGGTTCATGCATTGGTAAGCAAACAGTTGTGCATTCTTAATCCCAGACTTGAGGGTGGAGAAATATTTTTACATTGGATGTACATATCCATATTCACAGCTGAATTAACAGCAATACTCATGGCTTTGAATTACCTTTTAAATTTCCCCCAAAACAATATTTCAAGCTCTGTTTTGTGTAGATTCAATCAGTCCTTCAGGCACTAAAAGATTTTCACTTGCATACTAGGCCTGAAATGATTATTGAGGTAAGCTGTTTGATCCACATGCTTATTGAAGGAGGCACCCAGTTATCCTTTTGTTGGATTCCTTCACACACTTCCTTTTATTATAACGATAAAGTAGATAGGGCAGCTAAATGTGGAGCAAAAACATATCTCTGGTTCTGAATATCTTAAACTAGCCTTATCGGTACATGAGCAGTGCAATCTAGTTAAAAACACATATTTCGAAAATTTTCAAAGATAGAATGATAGAACATGACAATCAAAATCAGTTTGATACTTTTGATATTAAAATCATTCAACATAACTTTAGTTTAAATAAAAATATACTTTCGTTGATGTATAGGTGGAAACTTGATGCTTTTAAAACAAAATATGTTAAAAACATAGTGTGTTTATGTAAAAAAAAAAATAACACGTGAACATATTGTTACATGTCAAGACCTGAAAAAAATAATTCCAGTGTTGAGACAAAATAGTGCACAGGACATCTTTGAGTCACCAGCTCTAACATATGAGTTTTTTTGTATGCTTAGAGCGCACTCCATTGGGGAAGTATTATAGGTTCCTTTTTCGTTGTATGTGGGGCGGGCATAAGTGTTGGGAGGGAAGATGGAATAATGTACAAAGCTTAAAAGTGAAAGGACGGAGAAAGGTTACGGTTCTGTGCCTTGATGGTTGTTAAATTGATAGTTTTTTTGTTTAAAAAAAAATTCCTTTGAAACTTTTTTTTTTTTTTTTTTTTTTAAATTTAAGTGCTTTGTAATTACCATTATTATTCATATAAGCACTCATATAAGCACACACATATGCACACACACACACATACCCAAACACAATCGCATATGTACACACACACACGCGCACACGCACATGCACACACATACGTGTGCGTGCACAAGCATAAGCACAAACGTAAGAACTTGTAAATACTTTTATTCCAGTTTTGTTGCAAAATAACTCACACATTATACAATTCACCAGCTTTAACCTAAGACTTTTTTGTAAGTTTAGATATCAGTCCAATTGGTCAGTACAGTATCTGAATTATTTTTTTTTTTCTTAATATAAAAGTGATGGAGGGGGAGGGAGGGATGGGGGGGGGGATTGAGAGGGAAGGAAAGGGGGGGGGGTGGGGTGGGGTGGGGTGGGGGTGTTCACTGATTTTTTTGTGTTGTTGTATATATGTTTTTTTTTTGTTTGTTTGTTTTGTTTTTTGTTTACTATTTCTAATAGTGTAGTTATATACTTATTTCTTTAATCAGATATATTTTAAATAACCGCCTAAGCACCATATGTGTACACACATTCACACATAACACACACACACACACACACACACACACACACACAAATATGTTTTTCTTGTCCGCGCGCTCGCGCGCGCACACACACACACACACACACACAGACACAGACACAGACACAGACACACACACACACACACACACACACACACACACACACACACACACACACACACACATCATGAATCGGACACACACATTCGCTCACGGTTGTTAGTTATCATGTAGAAACGTGTACACAGATTGAAATGAAGGGCATGGATTACCATCATTATAGTTAATGCACAGAGTGTTGAATCCACCGCAGAGAAACGATCTTTTGAAAGAACATACGGTTCCTGTTAGGAAATACAGTGATGCACCGTCCCCCACCTGATGAATGAATGCAAACAATGGTATTGTCTGCTTTACTCGCGTTCAATGAGAACCAGGGCAATGCCCCTGTCCACATATGCCTGGTCACTATGACGGAGAGA
>JADBJO010008436.1:140000-145000 GCA_016801955.1 Conus betulinus
AACGCCACAAAATCACTGTCATCAAGGCAAAATATAAATGAACAGGCGCACGGAATCCCAAATAGCAAGTCTGCGACACTACTGCTACGCTCTCTCTCTCTCTCTCTCTCTCTCTAACTCTCTCTCTCTCTCTCTCTCTCTCTCTCTCTCTCTCTCTCTCTCTCTCTCTCTCTCTCTCTCTCTCTCTCCTCTCTCCTCTCTCTCTCTCTCTCTCTCTCTAAGCCTCTCTCTCTCTCCTCTCTCTCCTCTCTCTCCTTTTTTGTTGAGCGAGAATACGTTCTGCCCCTAACCAGCCCTAATATTCCAGACATACTAAAACTGTCTGCAAAGTTTAGCCCAGTTCAACATTTACTGCAAGACGTTTCCTCAGTTTCAAATATCTCAGCTTCACACACACACACACACACACGCACGCACGCACACACACACGCGCGCGCGCGCGCGCGCGCACGCACACACACACACACACACACACACACACACACACACACACACACACACACACACACATCTCCCGTTCCCATCTCGTGGAAACTTCACAGCATTTGTTTCAAAAGTTGTGGCTTACCCATCTTAAAATATTGTTTACTGGAAAATCATGCAAACTTTTTTTTATCGTCAGCAAATCTCAACTGATGCAAAATGGATGGCCAAATAATGAATGAATACATAAATAAATAAATAAAGAGATTAATGAATAATCTTATTAATTAGTTAATAAATAACGTGAATTCTGTGCTTAAAATTACCCCAAACATTTCTATTAAACTTGAAGTTGTTCCATTTCGTAAAAAAAAAAAAAAAAAAAAAAAAAAAAAAAAGTTCCCTAGGGTTTCTTTCTAATGTTTATTATTGACTGACATGACTGTTTTAGCTCCTCAAAGATTTTTGTATGTGTGTGCCTATACGCCACGTGTGTGGTTTCCAGGTACTACGTCGTTATTGATGTTGAAGGCGATGTTGTTCTGTTTTTAATGAAAATTGTGTGATTGACCATGCGCTAATACCTATCAATCATTAAATTATTATTTCATGGTGATCTGAATGCCCGTACTGCTAATGTTTCACAACCTGTGAAAATAGAAAATGATTTTTATTTACAGAAAAGTGATCCGCTGTTATGCCTGTTGTAAATGCGTATACACATCTAGGTATCTGTATGTCTTCAAGGCTTAGTTTTGTTGCTGCGTGTAAATATATTTCTAGCAAAGCTAAGAAAACACTATTGTGTATAATGCAACGGCTTCGTAGTTGAATAACGTTCGTTAGATGTATTTTAAAAGTTGTTTGATGGTCAGGTTCAACCTCTTATGCAGTACGGTTTGGAGATTTGGTAATTGCAAAATGCTTCTCAACACGATGGAAAAAGTGCATCTGTTTGCGCTGAAGAAATTTCTCGCTGTTGAACAAGGAAGCTTCTGCTCCGACAATGTCCTTAGCGAATCCCAAACAAGAGGTGAGAGTGGAGCCTGGAACGTGCGAACGCTGTATGAAGCTGGAAAGACTGCACAGACGGTGAAAGAGATGAAGAAGTATAGACTGAACATCCTAGGAATCAGTGTGAGATGAGGTGGACGGACTCAGGCATCATGACCCTTGGCTCAGGAGAGACAGTATGTTATTCTGGTCGCACCGATGGGCAACATCAAGAGGGAGTAGGTATCATCATCATGGATAAGGAGGCCAGGAAGAGCTTGATGGGTGGGAGCCAGTCAACTCAAGAATCATCACAGCCAGATTCTTCTCCAAGTATACCAAGACCACCATCATACAGTGTTACGCACCGACAGAGCAAGCCACGGAGGAGGAGAAAGACCTGTTCTACAACATCCTACAGGAACAGATAGACAAGACACCACAGCATGACATCCTACTTCTTATGGGAGACTTCATGCGAAAGTCGGAGCGGAGAACACCGGGTATGAGACTTGCATGGGACAAGAGGGAGTGGGAGAGACAGAAATGACAATGGACAGCGTTTTGCAGATGCGTGTCTTGAAAATGGTCTGGTGATAGGTGGTACCATCTTCCAACACAAAACCATCCACAAACTGACATGGGTATCACCAGATGGAAGAACCAGTAACCAGATAGACCACATTGCCATCAACCAGAAGTGGAGGAGCTCCATGAAGGACGTAAGAGCCATTCGAGGAGCTGACGCTAGCAGTGATCACCATCTTGTGCTATGCAGACTCCAGCTGAAGCTCAAGAGAACACAAAAAAAAGAAAAGTGAACAACTCTTTGACTCGAGGAAACTGACCAGTGAGGCGGTGAAAAGCCAGTTTACCATTGAACTTTCCAATAGATTCCAAGTCCTGGACAGCACACCAGCAGATGACATCAACGCTCTGTGCGACAATGTACAGAAAGCTTTCATAGACACCAGCAAGGCTGTGCTGGGCTACAGAAGAAGAGAGAGGAAGGAATGGATATCAGACGCCACATGGCAACTCATAGAGGAGAGAAAGATCGCAAAACTCGGCACGCTCACTGGAACAGAAGATGAGAGACAAACATCCGCCGAAACGTACAAAGAGAAAAACAAAGAAGTGAAGAAGAGCACAAGGAGAGACAAGCGACAGTTTGCAGACAACTTGGCAGCAGAGGCCCAAGCTGCAGCAGAGAAAGGAGACTCCAGGACCGTCTATAAGATTACCAAGACCCTAACAGGCGGATTCACCAGCAAAACCACAGTAGTGAAGGACAAGACCGGGAAAGTTTTGACAAAAGACGAAGACAACTCAACAGATGGGCAGAACATTTTAGAGAGATATTAAATAGACCGGACCCAGATGAGGAAGCCACCATCGAAGACATGGGTTTCAACTTAGAGATGAGACGTGGACGCATTACCCAACAGGAAATTGTGGAGGCTATCAGGCAGACAAAGGGCAAACAGGGCACCAGGTGAAGACAGAATCACGGCAGACATGCTGAAGGCAGACCCCAAAACGAGCGCAAAGGCTTTAGTGAAACTATTCAACAAGGTATGGGAAGAGGAGAAAGTTCCGGACACATGGAAGAAAGGCATCATAGTGAAGCTCCCCAAGAAGGGCGACCTCTCTGAATGCGGCAACTGGCGGGGAATCAACTTGCTCTCCGTCCCAGGGAAGATCTTCTGCCGTGTCCTTCTACAGCGCATGAGGCAAGCCATTGAGAGAGAACCCTACGAGAAGAACAGGCAGGGTTCAGAAGCGGGAGAAGTTGCACAGACCAGATCTTTGTTTTACGAACAATTGTGGAACAGTCCATCGAATGGAATTCATCACTGTACATCAACTATATTGATTTCCAAAAGGCTTTCGATAGCATCCATCATCCTTCGCTGTGGGAAGATCTTGGAAGCCTACGGGTTTCCTCTTAAAAGTCATCAATCTACAGGACATGTACGCAGACAACCAGTGCTGTGTGCGACATGATGGACAGCAGAGCGAGTGGTTCCACGTCCGGACCGGGGTCAGGCAAGGCTGCGTGATCTCGCCGACAATTTTTCCTTGTCGTCATTGACTGGGTGATGAGGAAGGCCACCAGCGATAGGGCGAGAGGGCTTGTATGGGGACTGACAGCCAGGCTTGAAGACTGCGACTTCGCCGACGACGATATTGCACTGCTGTCGCACGCCCCAGAAAGACATCCAGGAAAAAAAAACATCAAGAGTGGACCTAATAGCCAGCAGTGTGGGACTCAAGATTCACCCCAACAAGACCAAGATCATGAAGTGAAGAAGACGAAGAGCGCAGAGAAGACCAGTGTGCGAGGCTCAGCTCTAGAGGAGGTGGAACACTTCAAGTACCTCGGCAGCTACATCTCGGCCGACAGCAACATCGAGAAGGAGATCTCAACCAGGATAGGACTCGCAGCCCGGGCATTCAGCGGGTTGAAAAACATCTGGAAGTCAACTGTCCTGCAAACCAAAACCAAGTTGAAGATCTACAGGTCCAACGTACGCTCAGTACTCCTATACGCCTCAGAGACATGGAGAACCAACAAGAAGATTGAGAGCAGGCTCAGAGGCTTCGAAGGAAGGTGTCTTCGCCGAATCCTGAAACTTCACTGGCAGCAGCGTGTCACCAACAGGGAAGTGTCAAGGCGCACCAGCATAAACAACATTGTGGCCGAGGTGAAGCAGCGGCGCGGTGGAGGTGGCTGGGACACATCCTTCGGATGGGCAAAGACCAGACTCCCTCATACTGCGCTGAGATGGGCACCACCGGGGAAGAGGAAGCGAGGCAGACCACTCGGCACACCTGGAGGAGGACAGTGGAGGAGGAGGAGATGAGAGAGGCAGGCAAGACCTGGAATGAACTGAGCTGGCTTGCCCAGGACAGAGAGGGCTGGAGGGAGCTTGTTGGCGCCTTATGTCTCGGGTTGCGGGATGAAGAGGATTAAGAACGTTTAATAGTTACAATTTGTTCTGTGACTCTCCGGACTGTGTACCTAAATATATATCTTTAGACACTGATAGACAATTCAATATATTATGACAAGATTTCGTTTTGGCACCTCCGCCTTGAAGATACATTCGTATATATACAGCAGGCATGAAACACAGAATCTCTTATGTCCATTATGTAAAGTGTCTGTTGAAAATGAGTTAGATTTTACATTGTGCTGTCCTGTTTTAGACTATAAAGAAAACAGTATATTGCCCCTAAACATTACAAAAATCCTATACAGTATATTGCCCCTAAATATTACAAAAATCCTATACAGTATATTGCCCCCCTAAATATTACAAAAACCCGAACACCTTCCTTTTCTGTTTATTGATGTTTTCTAATAACAGCGACCTCCTAGGGAAACTTTGTATCTTTTTGTATTAGGCATTCAATGCAAGAGCGGTCGTTGTATCATTTTTTGTCATGGATGCTGTGTATGTGTTAATATACTGTCTTTAAGTTTGTTAACCAATATGAATTCTTGTACACATCCTTCTAATGGGACTATGGCCCTTACAGAATATATTCGAGTTCTCTCTCTCTCTCTCTCTCTCTCT
>JADBJO010008436.1:152500-156273 GCA_016801955.1 Conus betulinus
AAAATTGAGAAATTGTAGTAAAGGAAAATAAGTAAAAGAGGAAAACGGCAATGATTCAAGAGCAGGTGAAACCAAAAAAAAAACAGATTGTGAAAGTTTATTCTTCTTTAATTCTTTAAATTGTACGTACACGGTCTACATATGTCCTGCATTCATACACATTATCCACAAATTCTTTTAAATTGTACGTACACGGTCTACACATGTTCTGCATTCACACACATTATCCATAATTATGATTATGCGGCGAGGGACTGACATCCGCCGCAGAGCGCTTTTCGTTTCTTGGGGAGATAGGTCACAGTTGCTGACGTTGGGCGACCTGGAGGATGGTCCTAGAGAGGAGGATACCGGAGCCGAGCCTGAGGAGTCCGGAGCAGAAAGGAGTCTTCTAGACGCGGGTGAAGAGAACAGCCAGCCTTGGTCCGAAGATCTAATCAGCAGGACAGTCGTCAACAACTCAGTTATGTGACAAGTGTGTGTGGTGTATGGACTGTGGATCTGTGTGCGTGCACTAGTGTGATCTAACGTATAATGTTATACCCTGTTTGTTGTATTAGTTTGTTTCTCCCTTTCCTCTTCTGTTTGTTGGGGGTAGCTTTAGAAGGTGATAGGTTGGGTGGCAGTGAGATCCGGGTGGTGGTTTTTTTTTTTTTTTTTTTAGGGCTCTCCTCTATCGGGTTATTTTGTCCCTTAGCGATAGTTAGCTCCTGATAGGATCTGCACTCTTCTTTGGTTATTTTTTTTTTCCTTTGTAGTTATTCTTTTTTCCTGTCTTTCCTCCCTCTTCTTTGATAGGTGCCCCATTTCATAAATGGAGTGTATGTGAGTGATTGGGGTGTTTAGTATATTGGGGTAAATTTGTATATTTAAATTTAATAAATACTAGTTTGTTCCGTACTTCCTGGAGTGGTCTGGAGATAGTGAGTGGTTCAGTGTTGTGTCTCTATGCTCTTTGTCTGTCCTTGCCTCATTCCCCTGACAGGGTCTTTTACCCTTGACAGTGTGTGTGTGTGTGTGTGTGTGTGTGGAGAGAGCGTGAGAGAGAGAGTGAGCGCGCGCGCGCGTGTGTGTATGTGTGGAGAGAGAGAGAGAGGGAGTGTGTGTGTGTGTGTGTGCGCGCGCGCGCGCGCGTGTGTTTGTGTGTGTATGTATGTGTGTGTAGTCACATATATATAAAGCTGCACGTGTGTGTGTGTGGGGGAGGGGGGGGGGGGGTGCGTGCATGCGTGTGTGTGTGTGTGTGTGTGTGTGTGTGTGTGTGTGTGTGTGTGAAGGTATTTGTGTGTATGTGTGTCCGTGTATGTTTGAGAGAGAGAGAGAGAGAGAGAGGGGGGGGGGGGAGGGGACAGAGACAGGGACAGATTCGACCACACTGAATTAAACTCTAGTTGTTTTTTTTCTTCTGTTTATTCGACTCGAACTGTTTTAAGTCCACAAATGAAAGATAGAGAGACAGACACGGGGACGATTTGTAATGTGACACTGAAAGAAGAAGACCACAAGAGATAGCTGACAAGGCGACAGTTTATTGGCAAACGTGTCTCAAAGCATTTATGTCGTACAGCCAGAATGATCACAATAGCAGCACACTCAGCGTGATGTAGGAGTTTAATCACATTAATCACCTCATCCCCACACACAGCTCAGTTCAGTACAGTACATAGAGAGAGAGGAGAGAGAGAGAGAGAGAGAGAGAGAGAGAGAGAGAGAGAGAGAGATTTCATGACAAATTGTATTTACTACCACAAAAAAAATATATCCCGAGAACACACACACACACACACACACACACACACACACACACACACACACACACACACACACACACACTGAGCATGTTGTGCGCGCACAGATAATATACAATTATAAGGCACCAAAAACTAAACAAGTCTTTGAGTCAAAGAAAGGTGTTGAGAAATGACTTGAAGGAAGAGAAGCCAAAGTGGTGAATCATTCACCACTTTGGCTTCACAAGGGGAGTATTGTTAATGTCTGTAATGTTTTCATTATTTTGTCGCTGAGGAAGGCATATTGCCAAAAATTTCTTGTCTTGTTTTGTGTCGTGCATTAAAAACTGCGTTACTTCACACTTTTTTTTGTGTGCTCTTCCGCTTTTTTTTCGTCGTGTTCCGGTAACGCTGCAGTTTGTTTCATTTGTCTTTGAAGGAAGACAGATGATAACATGTGCGGAGAGAGGCAGGAAGTTTGTGTCATGCAGAGGGCGCTTGAAAAGAGAAAAGAACGCTCTCCAAAGATCTTGGCACGGGAAACGAGGGATCTGAAGGAGATGAGTAAAGAACGCTGTCCAAAGATCTTGGCATGGAAACGAGGGATCTGGAGATGAGTAAAGAACGCTGTCCAAAGATCTTGGCACGGAAACGAGGGATCTGGAGATGAGTAAAGAACGCTGTCCAAAGATCTTGGCACGGAAACGAGGGATCTGGAGATGAGTAAAGAACGCTGTCCAAAGATCTTGGCACGGAAACGAGGGATCTGGAGATGAGTAAAGAACGCTGTCCAAAGATCTTGGCATGGAAACGAGGGATCTGGAGATGAGTAAAGAACGCTGTCCAAAGATCTTGGCATGGAAACGAGGGATCTGAAGGAGAAGAGTAAAGAACGCTCTCCAAAGATCTTGGCATGGAAACGAGGGATCTGAAGGAGAAGAGTAAGAACGCTCTCCAAAGATCTTGGCATGGAAACGAGGGATCTGAAGGAGAAGAGTAAAGAACGCTCTCCAAAGATCTTGGCATGGAAACGAGGGATCTGAAAAGATTAGCAAAGAACGTTCTCCAACGATCTTGGCATGAAAACGAGGGACCTGAAAGAGATGAACAAAGAACGCTGTCCAAAGATCTTGGCGCGAGAACGAGGGATTTGAAGGAGATGAGTATCAATAGAGGAACTAAGAAGTTGGGCAGGAGTTTACGGCTAGAGATCAGAAAGATAATGACATGGCGCTGGATCCTCCTTTGTGATCAGTTCGTTCTTGAACAGGAAGCCAGTGAAGAAGTGGGGGGGGGGGGGGGGGGGGGGAGTGACATGGTTAGATTTAGAACATGTGAAGAGGAATCTGCACTGCTTTGTACTTTTGTGAACTAATGAATGAGATGTCAGCAAGAAAAGAATGACAGTAATTGCAGAAAGAACAAAAGCAGAAGTTACAGGTTTTGCTGGCATCCTCTGAGAGAAGACGCTGAACAGGTCTGCGGCGGCAGAGTTTCAGATGCGTAAGGCGACAGACGAACAGATATCCAGCTGGAATAGTAGCGTCTTATCCAGTGGGACACCAAGCCTGCAAAGAGACTTTGATGGACGACTGAGGCAGTTGTCTGGCTCCATGGCAAGGACCTGTTGGTTTGTAATGACAATCGTCTGTGCCTTGTTATTGTTCAGCTTCAGCCTACTGTGCGTCATCAGAGCTTTGATGGCAAAAAATGCAAAGTTTGTGTACTCTGAATGAGAAATGGTGGCTGGAAAATTGAACAGGCTATTGTCTGTCCTCTAAGATCTGATATCAGAAATGCAAGCTTGTACACTTTGAAAAATAAACAGTAGCCAGGACCATTAAAGAAAAACAGGCTGATAGAGTTGGTTTTCATCAGAGAAACTATGGTGATGGTGAGACAGAGTGCTGACAGACAATGTTAGAAATACGATGAGTTTAAAGGACAAAAAAGAAAACAGAGCCAACAACAGATCCCTGTGGGACTCCAAACTTCAAGTCTCTGAATTCAGGTACAGCCACTGATGGAAACAGTCAGAGTAGG
>JADBJO010008437.1:0-10000 GCA_016801955.1 Conus betulinus
TGCGACAGATCAGCCGAAGACAGTTATGATGGCTTTGACGGCTTTGATAGAACTACCATTAGGCCCAGAGACTCAAATAGAGTGACAGACCCTGGCTGGTACTGGTAGGTGGTGCCATTGCAGGGCTTGGGAAAAATCCATACAGGACCCCCAAGCCAGTGTCTGGACTGACCTGGTATGGTAGAGTGTGTGTGTGTGAATGTGCATATGCATGAGCACATAAACAAACTTCTCCAAAGTGTAGGGGAAAACACTTTATTTTGTACAACGGAGGCGGGTTTCAGTTCAAATGAAAATTTGATTCAAATACATTATCGAGGTACAGGCAGGTGTGTGTGTGTGTGTGTGTGTGTGTGTGTGTGTGTGTGTGTGTGTGTGTGTAATTTCACTTTGCACAACATTACACATAATTGTACATGACACACAGACTCTCAAAATGTACTAGATCAAAATCTTTATAAATAACTTTAAGGAAGAGAGATGACAGTCTTGACCTATGAAATTTTAACATATTTATTAAATTAAGCATGAGTGAAGTGTATGCAGTTTCATGAAATTCTAACATATTCATTAATCATGAGTGAGTGTATGCAGTTTCATGAAATTCTAACATATTCATTAATCATGAGTGAAGTGTGTGTAGTTTTGTGTAGAACAAGGGATTTGATTCTTCCCTCTACTACCAGCTGTAACGGCAGAAGTTTTCTTCGGCTTGAATTGCCAACATCATTCAGGGGATGAAAGACACCACTTTTAACAAGGGGATCTTTCTAAGAAGAGTTCTAGAGGGGGGAAAGTTTAAAAGTTAACAAGTGTGTCACTGTGTATCATTGGTATTTTCATGGATGCTATCAGTTCGCACAGATCAGTCCCATTGGCTCATTTATGAGCATGTATTATGTGTCTTGTCTGGTGGGAAGCTCATGCAATTTTGATTGTTTGTACTAGGCTTATTACTACTTGCGGGCTGCTTGTGCACTTTAATCAGTCTACTTCTTTCAATAATCAGTCTGCTTCTTTCAGTGTGACTTCAACTGTTTGCGCTTCTGTTTCACTGCATTTTCTGATGAGAGGTGGCTTCATTGAAAGACTTTATCAATGGTTCCATATTAAAAAGTAAGATTATTTTTCCACTGGACAAAACGGACAAACAAAATTTGAAGTTTTTTTTTTTTTTTTTTTTTTTTGCTGTCCCAACCTCTGCACCACCTCAGAGGCAGTGCACACACACACCGCTCATTCCGACACCCCGTCCACAGTCACAGCCTGGTCAGGCCCGCAGCAACCCCGGCACCGGCAATCCACAGGGCGGAGTCAATGTCAAGTCGTCAAGAGGCAACCCACCGGAGGAGACACTGCACTGCTGCCGAGTCACTTCGGTGGTGTTCAGTGGCGCCTGTTCTGATCTAACATATGCAGGACACCACCTACTAAGCCCCCTACTGACGACAATAATTGCTTAGTCGCGGAGCCGGCGTGAGTGAGCTCTCCTTCCGGAGGGGCGCACCCACGTCCGTCCAACGACAGCCCCCATGGACTCGCCGATACCGGTGACCCCGACGGAACCAAACCAAGGCCACAGACGTGGAGAGGACATCGAAATTGAGGTCACCATGAGAGCAGGGCATGAAGGGCCACCGAACCTGGGACATTTTTTTTTTTTTTTTTTAATGCTGATCGATGAGAATGAGGATGATTAAGATGATGCTACGGATTTCCATTTCGGTCTGAGACTACATGACAGGGCTGTACTCTACGCTTCCTTTCATAATATATCCCGGCGTCAACCAGGCTCGAGAGATACAGGCACCTGCAGTGTTGGTCAGGAAATTTGAGCAACACTCTCAGAAACACATCCATTAAGTGGATGAAACTCGACTGTGTGGTCCCAGTCTTCCCAACTGAGTCCGCAGCAAACTCAACTCTGGGTAGGAGCCGGTCGGGGCAGAAAAAAACCCACATGCCTCTGATGGGATTCGAACCCACGACCTCCCAGCCGGGAGTCCGCGACGCTAACCACTTCGCCACGGCGGCTGGTAAAATTTGAAGTTACAAGACAATGATTTCATGTTGATTACATAAGAAAAAAAAAAATTCTTTTTTTTAAAGAAAATTTTTTTTTATAATGACTATGAGACTTCTTTAAGGTGTTCAAATCTTAAATAATATAGACAACCGCAAGAAAGAGTGAGTTGAACAAGAGAGAAAGTTTCACATTTTTTGCTGTATTATCTGCTTTTGTCTCAGTAAGACATGCACCACCAGCCTGGCCAATGGTTGTGCCGCACTGGCTGTGCGATTTGCATCAGCAGTTTTTTTGTCTTTAGGTAAGCCTTTCTGGTCATTATACTCTTCATAACATTCCCTAGGAATACCTGACTGACACAGCCTTAGCCGTCAATGACCCTACTTTTCAATGGGAGGGATAAGAATGTATCTGACACGTTGAAGAGTTTAGGAGGGAAATGAGCTGGTTCAGAGAAAACAAATTACCTCCTCTGAGAGTCCATTGTACTCTGGACGTGGTGGGTGGGAAGGATTTTCTGATGGTATAGATTCTGTGAGAGAGGATATCAAAAGCATCAGGGTGGGATTTTTCACTGGCTTCTCTTCTGCAGGTGGTTGGTCTATGATAATTTCAGTGTTGGTGGTGATGAGGTTGTGGTGGAGTTTGCACAAAGTGGTCCATCTGCATGATCTGGACATCTACCTTCTTAACTGGAGAGCTGGCCACTTCAGTTCAATCAACATACAGTCCACACTAGAAGTGTGCCCATAATAATGTTGGACCTATCTGGCTTCTTGCTCTGAATGTTCTCAATTGCTTCTACACTGGTGCAGGAGAAAGGGTTCCACACCGTACTGTCACTGAGTAGTAAAGGTCACACCAGAGGCTTTTTAGCCCAGTTTCACCTGAGGGATGCTTAACTTTAGGTTGCGCCTAACACTTTTTTAGTTTTTGTGTGGGTTCCCAACTTGTCGGCATTTGAGGCAAGGAGGTAGATTTGCAATGCCACAAATAGAGTTGAGCAATTTTCCTGTTCCTCACACCAAAAACCTAACTTACTAAGGCAGAGACCTATGACATGGAGAGCTGGGACATGATGTCACATGATGTCATGATAAACACTTCACAGCAGATTCCATCAAAACCTTGTACAGAGATGGCCCACTTGATGTGACTTTTGAGTTCCTGCAAGAGATTAATATTTTTCATCTTATTTAAGATTTTATTGAAAAATTGTTTTCCTTGTAAAATGTTGTAGAAAATCTGTTTTAATGAGGTGTGTGTGTGTGTGTGTGTGTGTGTGTGTGTGTGTGTGTGTGTGTGTGTGTGTGCGCGCGCGCATGCGTGTGCATGTGTGTGCGCATGTGCGTGTGCGCATGTGTGTGTATGTGAGAGAGAGAGAGAGAGTGAGAGTGTGTGTGTGTGAGACAGCTCAGTAGAAAATTGTTGTTGAGGTGACATCCCTTTATATGGTCCTTGGTGGTCTGCTTGGCAATAAGTTATATATAATTTGAGTTGATTTGATTTTGGTAAGGGGGAGTAGCATCCGGATCTCTTAAATTTGACTCTTAGCATCTCCGCTACCCTGTAGAATCTTATTAAGTGCAGCACTGGCATGGTAGCAGAGTTTTTGTATCTGCTATCTGCCCAGTTCATTGTGTGTGCCCTGTTCTTGATGCTGCTGCTCTTTGCGCTTGAGTTGGTATTCATCCCACAGGCCTCTTCTTTCACATGTCGTGTCTAGTTTCCAGGTTAGTGTCTATCTGAACAGTTTGAAAATAGGTCAGAAGTAGAAATTTTATTCCATTAGGCACATAGAGCCAGTTATATTGGAAAAAACCCTTGTTTTCTCTATATGGTGTAGATCTGCTTCAGCAAGTTCATGGACATTAAGCTTTTCATTTTGCTACACACAATGGACAAGGAGTCTGGTGTTGCCGCATCCAAATCATGGGAGAGTTTGGTTCATGACTATATATTCTGCCTTTGAATGATAAAAGACTTCACAATCTGTGTGTTGAGTAGAACCTTGATTAATGACCCCATATTACACTGACTTTGTCCTCCCAACAATCATTCTGTGATGGACCATTTCTCTTATGCTATGATGATAGTTTTTTAACCCTGTAGAAAAGCCCCTTCCTTCTGGAACTAGTCACCAAGCTATCCAATCCATAGTGTATAGAATATTTCCATTCTGAAGTGACAAAAAAATGCAGCATCAATCAGTTACAAATCTATACTCATATTTCTGGCAACCCCACAAATTTCCTACCAATTGTCATTTCAGTCATTTTTTGTTTTTCTGTTGAATGCAAATCTTCAAGACTATGCATAAGTTTTCCTTTAATCGTTTTGTAACATGGCTCTGACCTTTGCGTAGTGTGAACAAGATTTCATCATACTTGAAACAGTGTATGAATGTATTAATGCAAGTGCTGAGCATTTTCACACTTTGTGAACAACCAGTCACAGAATAGGTCTCATTCCCTGTAAATAGCCCTCTCTGCAGAGACTGGATTATCATACTTTCTGTGTGGTGTAGATAGATTCCATTGTCATCATTTCAATTTTCATGTATTCATGTTCCAAATCATTTCATGTGTTATGTTCCAAATCGCGCTTCCTTGCTTGCAGAGTTGCTTGGACATGTTTGTGTGTGTGCGTGTTTATACCCTTGCATGGTCTGCTTATTTCTTGAGTTCACTGACAATCTTCACAATGCTGATTTGTGACGAACATTTGTTTATTCTTGGTTTCTTTTTTTTTTTTCTTTTTTGACTTTCAGGCAGTGAACGATGTACTGGATGACTTCCCGTGCAAAGTGGTGGAAGGATATGTGGGTCGCATGTCGGCCACCATACCATGGCTGGAGCTGAGTACCATCCCCACAGATATCCACCTCCAGGAGGTGGATATCACACTCAGGCCAAAGGCGCCTACAAGCAAGGCTGGTCAGTCTGCTGTTGTCTGTTTATGATTTTTGTAACGTTATGCTTATATTTATTATTATGAGTTTTTTGTTTCTGGCAGGATTATAATCAGTCTTCAGTGAAATGTCATTTGATAGTGTATTGCTATCAGTGTTTATGTGTGTGTGCGTGTGTGTGCAAACATATTGTGTGAAAATGGCTAGAGAGAGAAAAAAGCTGTTTCATTCTCTTTTGACTGTAAACTGAGAAAATCATAATTTGGCATAATATACTGCTCCATGTCAAACTCCAGCTGTTTGAAAGCTCTGTTTGGTCAAATTGTTATGATAAGTGCCCTAAACAGTGCCTGCTCACTGTTTTCTGTCACTAGCAGACAACACAAGGTCATTTGGCTTCTTTGGCCTATGATATGGCCAAAGCTTTGTTGTTGTTTTTTTCTTTCATTTTGTGGCTTTTGCTATTTCCCTTGTATTGCTTTTCCTCCGGAACCTTGCCGTAGTCGGAGGGCTTTCACGGTCCAGTAATCCTTTAAGCTGTGCTGGTGGGGGCATCAATATTGGGATGATAAGCTAATTTTTGAACATGCTTCTAGGTCTGAAAAGTCAGGTTGCTGTCAGGCCTAAGCACAGTGTGGTAGGAGTGATGCCCCTGGAAGGGTCTCCCATGCCAGACAGGTTCAAGTGGGAGGGCCCCTGACAAATTGTAACCTGCCTTTTTCTTTTTCTATCTTCTGCCTTCTTTAATGGATCATTCCTGTCTTCGCCACCCCTTCAAGTCCTTGCACATGCCTCTGATTTAATAAAAAAAAAATGTCAGGTCTCACTCTCAGCCTGCAAAAGTAAGACTAATATAGAGATGTATCACTTTCTGGCCTCCACTTTGGTTCTTCACTCAGGTTTTGAGTGGCCGGATTACATCAAGTGGTATGAAGTAGTATGAAACTGCTAACAATTGAAGTGAAATAACTCTTCAATAAAATGGTTGAATACTCAAGTGATATAATTAGGTACTGGTAGTCTACCCACTAGAAATTAAGACAATCAACAGTATTCATAATCACCCTAACAGATTTTACCGAGTACAGGCTTAATACAAGACATTTATACAAACAGTGCATAGTCTGGAAGACTAAGAAAGTTAGAAACTGGCTTCAGCTTGCATTTTTTTCTGGGATGATCAGTGAAACTCGACACAGGATCTCAAGACTTGGAAAGATGAATATTCCTCTCCCTGGCATATGCTGGTGTTGACAGTATTACACACTTTAAAATTCATCACAATATTCAGTGTTGTGGCCTATGCTGGCTATGGTAGATGAGTGAAGTAGTGGGGTTTGATCTCCTCTGTTAGAGGTTTAAGCTACCCATTATGTTTCTGAGATCTATCTTATTGATGGTTTGTCAAAGGAACATGACAGCAAATGAAATTAAAGGTCTCAGACGAGAGGTGACAGTCATCTGAAAGGAGACAGTATTTCCCAGAATGTGCAGTGTGACATAATGCAGTGGAGATGAGCAATGATTATGTCTCAGATCCTGTAGTTTTCCAGTCTTTGCCATGGCTTATGAACTTATGAGGCCCACCTCCTAGTGTATGACATGTGAGATTCATGGAATGGGTGAGGGAGAATGCGACATTCGACGTCCTTTGTAGTGGCTTGCATGGCAGAGGAAATATCCCTGTGGTCCTCAGGTGTTAAAACATTATCTGATAAGAAGACGAAGAAACGGAAAGGTTGTGGTGACCAATGCCACAGTTACATCAAAATTCTCTATAACATTGTTGTCAGAGTACCATCCTGTCAGCTTGAAACAAAGCCCAAATACATGAACTTAGGGAAGGGAGTAAAAGAAAAAGAGAGTTCAGGAGATGAAAGCTTATGTTGAAAAATGATGTAAACTGCTAACACTTAGGAGAAGGGGGGTGGGAAGGAGGGAGGAGGGGCAAGCAAGCGAGCGAGAGAGAGAGAGAGGGTGGATAGTGATGGCTGTTAATGTCATGTCACAAGGGGCTGCAGGATCTTACTCCCCCAGGAGCCCCCTACCAGTGCTACAGTACCTATTCCACTCCCCCCCTCCCCCCATTGTCCTACCCCATCCAAACCAGATTTTCTGCAGGTGGGATGAGTGGTTTTGTGTCCCCAACACAGATGCATGTGTCTCACCACACTCTCCCCCACCAACAGGATGGATCTGGCGCTCAGTATTTTCATGATAGATTGACCATGGGCCAGACTTGGTACAGGGTGCCTCAGCCCCCACACCCTGTTTGGATTGGCATGCATGGAGCGTCTACCCTCCCCCAACATTCCCTCCTTCCATTTGCCTCCTGTCCCCTTGGGATGAGCAATGGCAGGACTCGCCTGTATCTCAGATGCATATTGAACCTGTGGACAGCATGCAGGAGGGCAGACCTTTGTCCCCAGCTTTCTCATGTATTCTGCTCATGTGAACTTTCCAAACTGCCCTTGCTTCCATTGTTTCAACCACGGGTAGTTGGTGGTGGAGGGATCCTTGATCACTGCAGATCTGGCAGGTTTAGGGAAAGAGCAATGGTATCTCATCCACGGACTCTCCATAGCTGTTCACCCAGTTCTTCATAACGTCCTCTTCTAGGAAGCTGCCTTTGTGCCTGAAGACACTGCTTTCTGCTGATGATATTTAGGAGCAATCCACTACATCAGCCAGAGATACCACTCATCCCACCATCACGTAAGGATGCTCTTTGACAGCTGTGGGGAGTGCACCTTCTCAAGACTACCCCACAGGGGACTCTCTGGGCTTAGTTTTTTCACCTAATCACCCAGCCTACTTGGAGCAGACTGTCCCTTAGACAACTTCCTAGTCCACAACCCAGTGGCCTTCCCTTGGTATACAGCCTCTTACACCTTCAAGACAATGGTAGAATGGGACTACCATGCCTTACAAGCCATTCTTGATGCATCAGCAGCTGAAGTCCTTTTTGACATTTTTACTCGACATCTGGCAACTTAAAATATCTCTCTTCACCAACTCTGCCAAGTGTGAGCTGTATGTAACCCCACTCATGGCTTTCACAGACCTGCTTATCCTCATAAATGTTACGTCAGCTTTTCACATCCAGTTATGCCACTATGCCATAAACAGTCATCTTATGAATTTTTGGTATCTTTGAGCATGATTTTGGTAAATAGTGATTATTAGTTGGAATTTGTTATAGAAATGCAGTTCTCAGAAGTGAAATGCCATTTTGTTCTGAATACCAGAATTAATTTTAGGATTTTGTCAACTTTGTGAAACATGATGATGTCTGGCCAAAAATACTGTGAATCTGATGTAACATGATGATGTCTGGCCAAAAATATTGTGAATCTGATGATAGATCCCCTCTGGGGGTTGCAACCTTGCTGTGGTCGGAGGGCTTGCATGGTCCAGTGATCCCTTAGGCTTTGCTGGTGGGGGTATCAAAACTTGGATGATAGGCTACCTTTTGAAAGTGCTTCCAGGCTTGGGAAGTCCAGTTGTTGTCAGGCCTAAGCAAAACATGGTAGGAGCTGATGCCCCTGTAGGGTCTCCCATGCCAGACAGGTTAAGGGTGAGGGCCCTGACAAATAGTAACCCGCCTTTTTCTATCTTCTATCTTCTTTAATGGATCTTTTGTATCTTTGTTCCCCTTCAAGTCTTCTTTTTCCACATCCTTTTTTTTCTCTCTGTGATCTTCTTAAGATCTGCCATGTTTGCTTTGCAGTGTGGCTTGTAATGGAGGAGAATGAGATCCTGATGACAGAGTGGGCAGGAGCCCTTAACACATCTCTTTGGCTCTGACCTTTTTATTTAGATAGGAGGTACATTCTGGCCCAGGTGTACCAGTCGGGTACCTCTGCATGGAGCTGGGTCAAGACAGCAGTTCCAAGGCTGGCCAAGTTAACCCCTGTAGTGCTCCACTCTCTGTGCCTGGGAGTTGAGCATGATCAGCGGGAATAGGGTTGGTAGGCTTCTGTTTATTGTATATCTCTCCTGAAGCATGGAAGGGGTCAAGACAGTGGTGGGTGGGTAAGGGAGAGATGAAATTAAAAAACCCAACAAAAATGGCTTCTTCACCATAAAATCCCCCCCTCCTCCCCCCAAAAAAAGAAACAAGAGTAAAATCATTTGTTAAAAGAGTATCACTGGAGTCCGAGGTGGACTCAGATTCCAAGGCAGAAACAAAGAGAATGACTGGATTTTGGTCTGCATGATTGATTGTTGACGGTACGGAACAGGACAAACCTATCTCTGCATTAAGCCCATTTGCAATCATAAGGGCTTCCAAGGAATTGTAGGACACCCACAGTCAGTAAAGATACTAAGAAATGGTACCTTCCTCATTCAGTGTGAACCCAAGAGACATTTGGAGCAGCTGCTGAGAGCCACAAAACTGGTAGACAGAGAGATCTGGGTAACTCCCCATAAACAGCTGAATTTGTTTAAGGGAGTTGTTTGATGCACGGATCTGAGAGGCGTTTTGGTGACTGAAATCAAAACGAGCTTACGTCCCCAAGGTGTGATATAGAGTGACAGTTCACAAAGGAACAGAAAGAGTGACCACCAGTGCCCTCTTTATGACATTTTGCACCCCATCATTGCCGCAAGTAATCAAAGAAGGTTATATGAATGTTTGTTTTCAATTGTACATTCCATCACCCATGTGATGCTTCAAGTGCCAGAAGTTTGGGCACGTCAAGATCACTGTTCTGGGAGGAGGTGTGTGGTGTTTGCTGCAAAGCAACCCATGATGGGCCATATAAAGATCCAGCCCATTGTGCAAACTGTGATGGTGACCACCCCTCCTCTTCTTGTCCACAAAGCTTTGCTGTTTAGCCCTGTTGCTTCTGCTAGCCCCCTTCAGGCAGTAGCTGCGAGAGTCACTCTCCATAAAACCGTTACAGTTTGTTCAGTATATATACCTTCTGTCTCAGTTTGTTGTCAGGACCTTGTCAGTCTAATTGAAGAACTTCCTCGCCCTAGTCTGCTGTTGGGTGACTTTAATGGCCATAATGCCGTTTGGGGTAATGTGAATTTTTCATCCAGAGGTCTGCTTC
>JADBJO010008437.1:57500-60000 GCA_016801955.1 Conus betulinus
GGCAGTAATCAACTGCATTTTTCTTTGCAAACTGGTTCTGCATTCTGGCTTTTGTCTGATTACCAAATCGCCTGTGAGTCTGATGACATGTTGTTCATCAATTTCGTTGTATTCAGTTCAGAACACGTTGGTTTTTGGTCCTCTGAAAATGGGCAGTGTTCGTCACAATAGATTGACCTTTATATATATATATATATATATATATATATATATATATATAAACGGAGTAAAGAAGCCACTGAAAATGTTTAAATCCTTTATGCTAGTGATACAATGCAATGCAAAGCAGATAAAACAATAAACAGATTACACCACAACAGTTAGTTAAATATTCGTTCCCATAACGCCTTTCAAAAATTAACAGATGAAACATTCTAAAGAAAAAAAATTGATAAAATACAACAAAATATATAAAAAAAAATTCTATAAGAAAAAAACCCTCATACTTCTAAACAAAGTCGTAGTTTAGTTCTGTATACACAAGTTTCGGCCTTCTTGATTTATGTAGGGAAAAATGGGGGGAGGGGGGGGGAGAGGGAGGGGGACAGGGAGGAAGGAAGGGGGGGGGGGGGGGACACTGAAAAAATGGAAAAATGGTGTTTGATGCTCTGTCATTCATTCTTTCCCTTTACCCAGATGGAAAATGCGGATTCATGTGCAATCTGGAAATTCTGCTAAAGGTTAAACCTATTTCCCAGTTCCGAATTTGAATTGAGATTCCTTCGCGGGCGCCAGCTAAGTGTCTTTGCAGGTCTAAAAGATCAGCCCTTCCTTCCAGGAACTTCCCCTTTATAAACGTCCTCCTGGCGATAAATCCAGAAACTCTTTGTGTCTGCAGCCAGACCGTAACGATAAGCAGGTCGCTGCCACGTTGGCATCCAGTATTGTATGTGTCCATGCTATTCATTTACTCATCTGTTCATATATTTATTTGTTTGTTTGTTTGTTTTTTCGTTCGTTTGTTCATTTATTATGTATTTATTGATTTGTTTATTCATCTATGTGTACATTCAGTTAGTTATTCAGTCAGTTAGGTAGGTAGGTAGGTTGGTAGGTAGGTAACTAGTTAATTAGGAAGTCAGGTAGGTAGATAGGTAGATTGGTAGATAGGTGGTAGGTAGGTGGGGTAGGTAGGTAGGTAGGTAGGTAGGTAGGTAGGTAGTTAGGTAGGCAGGCAGGCAGGCAGGCAGGCAGGTAGGTAAGTACACAGGTAGGTAGGTAGGTAGGTAGGTAGGCAGGTAGGTAGGTAGGCAGGCAGGCAGGTAAATAGGTAGACAGGCAGGTAGATAGGTAGACAGGCAGGTAGGTAGGTAGGTAGTAGGTAGGTAGGTAGGTAGGCAGGCAGGCAGGTAGGTAGGTAGAGGTAGACAGGTAGGTAGGTAGGTAGGCAGGCAGGTAGGTAGGTAGGGCAGGTAGGTAGGTAGGTAGGTAGGTAGGTAGGTAGGTAGGTAGGCAGGCAGGTAGGTAGGTAGGCAGGCAGGCAGGTAGGCAGGCAGGCAGGCAGGCAGGCAGGTAGGTAGGCATGTAGATAGGTAGGCAGGTAGGGCAGGTAGGTAGGTAGGTAGGTAGGCACGCAGGTAGATAGGTATGTAGGCAGGTAGATAGGTAGGTAGGCACGCAGGCAGGCAGGCAGGTAGGTAGGTAGGTAGGTAGGTAGGTAGTAGGTAGGTAGGTAGGTAGGTAGTAGGTAGGTAGGTAGATAGATAGGCAGGCAGGTAGGTAGGTAGGTAGGTAGGTAGGTAGGCAGGCAGGTAGGTAGGTAGGCAGGTAGTCAGTCAGCCAGCCAGCCAGCCAGCCAGTCAGTCAGTCAGTCAGTCAGTCAGTCTGTTGCTTAGTCAGTCAGTTAGTTAGTTAGTTAGTTAGTTAGTTAGTTAGTTAGTTAGTTAGTTAGTTAGTTAGCTAGCTTAGCTAGCTAGTTAGTTTGTTTATTGTTTTGCTTATTTACTCATCTGTTCAATTATTCATCTATTTACTGAGTTTAATTAATTCATATCAGTTCCAAATGATCGATGACATTCAGCAGAGATAAAAATATTAGCTGTGGACCCTAGGAACGACGCAACCTTTTCCAGTATGTAGAAATTCAACCCAACTAAATGCGCGAAATTGACATGAAAATAAAAGACTGTTTTAGAAATATAAAACTACAAGAAAGTTTAATGAAAATCGGTGCAAGGAAAAGAAAGAAGACAAAAACTACAATATTTGTTTTCTTCAAAATGGAAATGATCGGCGATAAGATGAACAGGTCATGCTCTCTCTCTCTCTCTCTCTCTCTCTCTCTCTCTCTCTCTCTCTCTCTCTCCTCTCTCTCTCTCTCTCGACTCTCCTCTCCCAGATCTCACGACAGCCAATATGTCTTGCATCAATTGTCTGAACCTCAGGACCTTTGTCGCTACGGGTTCATAATTTCAATTACAAAACATATGATTACGCAATTAAAAAACACATGAATAAGCAATTGAATTTACAGTTAATCTGGCCGTAAAGATAACTGTAT
>JADBJO010008437.1:67500-69036 GCA_016801955.1 Conus betulinus
AGACAGACAGACAGACGGACGACGGACGGACGGACAAACAGACAAACCACATAGACAGACACAGGCAGACAGACAGACAGGCAGGCAGACAAACAGTCTGACAGACTGACAGACGGAAAACAAGAGACAGAGTGAAAGAGAAAGGTTACGACTGTTAGAGAGACACGGAGAGAGAAGGAAAGACAGAGTCAAGACAGACAAAGAGAAAGAGAAAAAGGAGAGTGGGAGATGGGATAGAGAAGAGAAGGAATGGAGTGGAAACAGAAAGAGCAGAAGAACAGAGGACAAAGAAAGAGAAAGAAGGGCTTGGAAGTGTGTGGAGAGAGAGAGAGAGAGAGAGAGAGGAGAGAGAGAGAGAGAGAGAGAGAGGAGAGAGAGAGAGAGGGGGGGGACGTTGGGATGTGGGGTGGGGTGGGGTGGAGGGAGAATAGAATAGGGAGAATAGGTAGGGAAGAGAGGAAGTTCAATACGGAATAGGAATGTACGAAAAAAAAAAAAAGAAGAAGAAAGGAAAAGGAGAGGGGAAAAGAGAAGTTTGAAAAGCCCACGAAGATATGTACCACAGGAAGACCAGTGTCAACAGATGACCAACTGCCGCCACCATCCCCTGTCCATACTGTGATAGGTCTTTCCGGGCGCAGATCGGCCTGATCAGCCATCTACGCACTCACCCCCGATCCCAGGGATGACTAGATGGTCTTTGTCGTCTCGACGTACAAACAACATGTACCACAAAACATTTGTTTTTTTCTGGAAGAAAGCCACCACCACCACCATGACCACCTCCACCACCACCACCATCATCACAACAACAACATTAACATTACGTAATTACAAGCAATATCCTTTACGACCTCTGGATCTTTGAAGGCAACATGAAATTTGTTTCAAGCTAATTGCAAACAGAAAAAAGCTGAATGGGAATGGGGCTTTTTGATGAGGCTCTTCATGTTTCTTCTCTCTTTCTTTTCCTCTGGTTTTTTTTTTTTTTTTTCACCCTCTTCTTCTTCCTCTGCCTCCACTTTCTTCAGTGTGTTTGTTGGCGTGTGCTCGCAGTATGTAAGTGCGCGTGCGTGGTGTGTGTGTGTGTGTGTGTGTGTGGTGTGTGGTGTGCTGTGTGTGGTGTGTGCTGTGCGTGCGTGTCGTGGTGTGTGTGTGTGGTGTGTGTGTGAGAGAAAGAGAGAGAGAGAGAGAGTAGCGTCAGAAGTATATTTGTATTTGGAGGGGGGGGGTAGATGGTGTAGGGAGGACCACATTCTTTTTTTTTTCAATAAAAAACATGGTGGTGTGTGTGGTGTGTGTGTTGTGTGTGTGTTGTGTGTGGTGGTGTGTGTGTGTGTGTGAGTGCGAGGTGTGTGTTGTGTGTGTGTGTGGTGTGTGTGTGTGTGTTGTGTGTGGGTGTGTGTGTGTGTGTGTGCGCGCGCGCACGCGCGCGCGCGGCGCATGTTTGCATTTGCGGGAGGCTGAGATCATAAATTTACCCGACCATAATGAGATTTTCTACATTTTTTTTTGCCAAACGTGACAGAATCGCCA
>JADBJO010008437.1:77320-84820 GCA_016801955.1 Conus betulinus
TGTGTGTGTGTGGTGTGTGCAGCCAAGGTGGCCCTTCAATTTGGCTGCTGTTCCCCTCGGGCGATTCAGCAAGCGTCCTGCCCCAGATCCTTTGGCGAGCTGAAAGAGACGATCTACATGAAGACAGGAAAATGTTCGTGCTGATTGACCGCAACCATCAGTTCTCGGTCGGTGGAAATTTCTTGGGGGGGGGGGGGGGGGGGGGGGGGGAGGGGGCGGTAAATTTACCCCTTTTCTGTCGTTTTTCGAGAGTTACTGTTTTGTCAGTCTGTCTGGATCTGTCCCTCTGTCTGTCTGTCTGTCTGTCTGTCTGTCTCATTCTGCCAGTCTGTTTGTCTCGGTCCATGACTACTAACATTTTCAAATAACAGCAACAAAATCAGTCCTTACTAGCTGGGGTAAAATAAACTAAATCCGTGTTATAATACTACATACAAATAGTTTTTGTATAGACAAAATTCTACCTTCCCTTGATACTGCCAGTGCGTGCAGTGTACTCTCTCTTCCAGATCGACAACTCTTGTTCAAAGTAATTCAACATGGATGTTGTATATCTGAAAAGTAGTGATTCCCCCGTAATCTTAAAAGAGAGGAAAAGAGGCAAACAGTCACACACACACACACACACACCACACACACACACACACACACACACACACACACTGATACCCCCTCAAAAAAAAAAAAAAAAAAAAAAAAAAAAAAAAAAAGATAAAGACGCCAAGAAGGTACATTAACTTAAAAGAGGCAGTGAGACAATGGTGAAAGACAATATTTTATTTTCCCTAGCAACGTTTACTGAGAACCCCCTGAGTATGATTATCACTCTATGCGGACACAAAAAGCAGACATCTGTTGCTATCTTCAGCACAAGAACAAACCGTCCTGTCTGTTGAATGACCACCAGTCCAATGGAAGTCTGTATGCATTGCAGATTACGTCCAAGAAGCAAAAAAGAAAAAAAAAAACCCTACCCGACTAGTTGACTGGTGATACGAAGGGCTGTGTTCTCCTTTTTCCATGTTGTTCGTGTCATGTAGGTTTTTATGGCTGTTGGTCCTGTGTACAGAACATGGAATCTGTTCGATACATATTCAAAAGCAAAGTTGCCATAGACCGATTACCACATGCCTTTGATCTTACCGGTGCGTGGAGCTAACACGTTCTCTCAATTTGGCGGCTTTGCTTCGAAGTAATCTAGCATGCGTCCTGTCTTAAAATTTGACTGCTCATCCGGCACGCTGAAATGGATGCGGCCTATCAGGAGTGTAGCAGGTCACTGCTTTCAGTATCAGCATCGATTAACCATCATCATCAACTCCAGGTCAGTGACGTTTGTGACCGGAAAATGACTGTTTTAGTTTTTCTTTTTTTTTTTTTTTTTTTTTTTTTGGTTCTGTCTTGTAACGTATCTCTCTTCGTGTAATGTGAGAGCGCGCGCAAATGCGCCGCGCCTTTTATTATGAGGCCTCCGGCCTGTCCATATCAGGTGTACACAACAAGTGGCAAATACAATTCATTATGAATCAACTCAATCCATTTGTTCCTATTGATATTCGAAGTTTATACAAATCTATATTTTCCGGTTTTACCCTTGTCATAGATTCTCTCATACATCCTGTCCCCAATCAGTATATTAGGTAATTTTGTAACAGACTATACAGTTCGATTCCACTTTGTATCATGTATATCTTCCTTCATGCCCCAACTACCCATCTACGTGCTAGTTGTTTATACTTATACTATTGATGTTTTGTTTCTTATGTTATTGTTTTCTCAATTGTGCTTATCCTTTATACTGCCTATATATAAGATTCTCTATATTTTAATGCATAATATATAAACATGGCCACGTCCCTGGTTATTTCTATATTGCTATTTTGTACTAAACTTTGTATAGTGATTATGCCAACGTTTTTAAAATGCTTCAATATGTATTTTTCCCTTAGTTGCCTATAGCATGGGCATACTTTAGGAAATGCAATTCTGTTTCTTCTACTGGGCAAAAGGGACAAGTTGTTATCGCTTCATCATCTCTAATGTACTTTTTATTTGTGTGTAATTCATTAGTTCCTAGGCGTAATCTGGTAAATGCTTTTCTAAATTTTGCTATTGTGATATTGTATAGGTATTCCTCAGGCTGGTGTATTGATTTGAAGGAATAGTATGTACTAAATCTCTCACTATTACTTATCTTATCATGCCAGTATTGTTTATAGCAATCAGAGATTCTTTGTTTTAGTGTTCGTAGAAACCCTCGTCACCTACTACTCCTTCGTTTAACCAGACTACTGAAAAACCATACATGTCGAGGCAGCGTTTTATGTCTCTTGCCCAGTTTTGGGTCTTAAAATTTTCGGCCTTCTCTCTTTCATACGCCTGTTTGGGTATTCTATTTGGGGACATCTTTAGCAACTTGAGCCAGTATCTTACCGCCCTTATTGTGCTGTCTACACAAATGGGATATCTACCTAGTTCTCCATATACCAAGTTATTCGGTGTTTTCTTTGCAACCCCCAAATATTTTTTTACAAGCGATAGGTGAACGCTCTCTATAGCTTTATAACCAGTCAAACCCCATGTTTCTGCTGCGTATAGAAGTAATGGTTTCACTTGTGAATCAAATAATTTAAAGTAAATAGTCATATCTAGATGTCCCAGACTATACATTGTTTTCATTATTTCTATCGTCTTACCTTTAGCTCTGCCTGCATATTCTGAAAGTGAAATGTCTACCGATAGCTTCGTTGTTAGTGTAAATCCTAGGTACTTATAGCTATTAACCACTTCTATCTCTTGCCCTTTGTAAAACCATTTTTTTTTTTTTTTTTTGCCTAAGTACCCGCCTTTTCTGAAAACCATGATCTTTGTTTTTTTGTAGATTTACTGTTAGACCTATTGTATCTGAGGCTTCCTGCAAGTTCTTCAGCTGATTTTGTAGCCCTGCTGGTGTTAAGGAAATTAAGGCAATATCGTCTGCGAACAGCAGCGTGAAAACTTCTTCGGCTCCTGCTAAAAATTGACCCACCCATGTTTTCCTTTCTTTGTAACTCTATCTGCTACCTCCGTTATTAAAAGTGAGAAAATTAGAGGAGATAATAAACAGCCCTGTTTTACTCCTGCTGAACATTCAAAAAAAAATCTGTTTTTTCGGCACCGTGTCTGACACAGGCTTGTACTGTTTCATAAATCCCTTTTAACATATTTAACATTTTGGTGGAGATTTTATGCTTTTTTAGAATTTCCCATAATTTTCCCCTATTTACTGTATCGAACGCTTTCTGGTAGTCGATGAATGCCACATACAGTTTGCTTCTACGTCTGCCATATAGGCAGTTTGACACCATGCTAGTTAGGGTAAAAATGTGGTCAATTGTAGAGTATCCTTTTCTGAATCCCGCTTGTTCTCTACTGATTTTATTTTCTTCTTCCGCCCAATTGTATATTCTTTTATTTATATATGGCTGTATATATTTTACTTGTTATACATAGTAATGAAATCCTCTGTAATTCCCTGGATTATGCTTACCCCCTTTTTGTGAAGAGGTATGATTACCGCTTGTGCCCATCTATGGGAAAATAGCTGTTAAGAAAAATAAAGTGTTGAACAACTTTGTCAAGTACGGTGTTATTACGTTTTCAATAGCCTTTAAAAATTCTGGGGGAATTTCATCTGTTCCTGCTGATTTGCCCTGATTTTAGTCTTTTTAATGCTAATTTTATTTCTTGCTCCGTTATTACTCCATCTAATTCCTGCACTATAACTTCTTCCTCGATTATTGATACTTCTATTTCATTTTCCCTCTGTGTCAGCGTTGTTTGTGGGTTCAATATGTTCTCAAAATGTTCTTTCCACTGGTTAGAGGTAATTTGTGGTGGTTTGTTTTTTTTTCTTTCTCCTTATCTTCTTTATTGTACTCCAGAACTTTTGACTGTCTTTTGAGCTTTGCGTAAGTGTGTCGTAAATTTGATTTCTATATAGTTTTTTTTTTTCTCTGATTGTTTTTTTTTGGTAGAACGCTCTTTTGTTTCTATATTCTACTTCCCTTACTTCATATTTATTTGGATTCCTCTTTTTATCTGTAAATCTAAGTTTATTTAGGGCTTGTCTGGCTTCTTTTTTATTCAGCTTACAATCGTCGTCATACCATTCATTTATTGATTTACTTATTCCCCCTGTCCCTATTGTTTTATACATACAACCTCCCGCCTCTTTCAATAATGTATTGAAATTTTGTATACTTGCGTCTATATCTTGCTCCACCTCTTCTGTTATCTGTTCTAGCCTTCTTTGTGCTACTTCTGTTTCAAAAAACTGTGTATATTCCTGTGATTTACTTGAGTCCCATCTAATTATGTTTACAAATTTCCTCTCTTGTTTCTCAGATTGTGTATTCTGTAGTGTACTCTGTAGCTCTAATATGATAGGCATATGGTGAGATTCATTCAATTCCTTTCGCCTACAGCACATGTTTTTACCACCTCAAGCAACTCTGGCGAGCATAAATAGAAGTCTATAGTGCTATTGCCTCTTTCCGAGAAGAATGTATATGCATCGTCGAAATTTTCCATTGTCAATCCATTTAGGGGGGTCATATTGAAACTCGCACATAGTTCAATTAATTTTTTTGCCGAAGTTGTTGATTATTGGGTCCTTGGACTTGCGTGCATATACATTCTGGTCATTGTCGAAAATAACATCATTTACATCCTCAGTCAAACCCCACTCCCCCAATTCGTGCATTTAAATCCCCACCGATAATGTACAAAAATTCATTTCCTTGCTCCATCTGCGAACATATGTATTGTTCTATCATTTCCAGTGTACACGAAAAAAATCTTTATCAACATAAAACCTGCTATCTACTGGATGAACATACACACCGAAAAATAATATATCTTTCTCACACTGCAATAGAATTCTGCTCACTTTCACATAATACATTCTCAATATTAGTTTTTTTTAGCAGTTGAATATGATCTGTTAACTTTTTAGTCACTAATAGTAAAGTACCTCCTGAAGGCCTACCCATCCGTGTATACTTTATCGCTGGCCAATACATGTGCAGAAAATCATGAAACTTTACATCGAAATCAAAATCCTTTAAAGTAAATGTTTCTGACAAACAACAAAAGTCAAAGGCAGTAACAAATTCAGTGAAATCAGGGTCCGATAATTTCTCGGCCAGCCCTTCCACATTCCAACATAAAAAGGACAATGTTTTAGCTTTCTCATTCCTCACTCTGACGCTCCTCTCATCCCTCGCTCTCTCATTCTCATTTTTTGTCTCATCCTCTGTTCTTCCCTGTCTCACTCCCGCTCTCTCACTCTCACACTCTCTCTCTCTCTCTCTCCCCCCTCACTATTGTTTGGATCTGTTTTTGGACCGCCTTGGCCCGCCCATCATTTAGTACCCTTTTTCTTTTTTTGATGCATTTGAGTGTGTTTTTTTTCTAGCTGTCTGTTTGAAGTAATTGTATTGTTTGCATTTGATCGTGGTGCCTGTTTCTTTATGGTTCGTGCTCTTTTTCCTTTCGCAACGTCTCTCATTCTGCCTTCTCTCTCCTCTCTTCCTCTGTCTTCCTACTGCTACGTGTGTGTATTATATCCTTTAGTGAGGTTTGTCGCATACTGAGTTTCGTGTGTGTTTCATCATCACTCTGACTGGCTCCCTCACCCCCCCCCCCCTCCCATCCTCCCTCCCCCCCCCCCCCCCCCCCCCCCCCCCGTCCCCTTTTCCGCTGACTGTCCCTCTATCGCTATGTGTGTCCTGTGTGTGACTAGCGGTATCGTTACACGAGTCCTGCACTCCCTCGATCAGTTCCGCTCCCTCTCTCTCTCCTATGTGTGTGACGGTCACCCGTTGCGTGTAATGCACCCCATCATTCGATGGTTGCTCACTTGTGCCTACCGACTCGCATTGTGAGCTTGCAACTGACTCTGACCCTATGTGTGCCCTAATATCGATGTCGACTGCACACATGTCACTCCCTCTTCGCGCTGCTGTGTCCCTTTGCCCTTTTCTAACTCTAACGTCTCCCCAATACTCTGTGGTAGGCTTTCCCACTCACTCATCGTCATACTTGCACATACGCGCATTTTATTTCCCTCATCCACACCATCCTTTTCCTCTTTTTCTACACTGTTCTTTCCATCATATTCACTCAGTCTCCGTTCCACACTTTTCTTCTTCTTCTTGCGCACCTTTCTCTTTTGCTCGCTGATCACATGTTCTTATGTTTTCATGTTCGCTTCCAGAATCGTCTGTATCGTCATACCTTTGTCTTAGGCTCGCACTCGCTTCCCCCCCCCGTACCCACACATATCCACCCTCCTCCTCACCCCCCCCGCCCCCACATTCTCTTCGTTTCCCTCACTCTCACTCCCCTCTTCCATCCCTCTTTCCCCCCCATCTCCCTGTCCCTTTCCCTTGCACCCATGCGCCCCTCTGTACTCCTCCCCTCCCACACCCCCATTTCCCCCCGTGTTCGCACTCTCCACCCCAAACCTCCCCCCCCCTCTCCATGTACTTCCTTGCCCCCCCCCCCCCCCTCAACTCCCCCATAATCCCCATTTCCCCCTCCCCCAGTCCATCCACCCCCCTCCAACCCCTAGCTCCGTCCCTCTCCCTATCCGCTCCTCGGCCCCCCTCCATTCATATTGTCCACCCAGACTCCCCCCTCCCAACACACGGCCCACTCCCCGCCTGGTGCTCTCTGTTACGCCACCTTTGTTGCGGTTCATGCTGTCCCGATGGCACACTGTCTTTGTCCTTCACTCGTAGTTGACCCCCTCTGTAGTAGCCGACTTTTCCTTGGGCCCGTAATGTTCTCAGGGTTTCAGTCTGGCGTCTTGTTCTGTCTTGTATCAGTCTAATCCCTTCTCTTTTCAGTCTTTCCCTCCCCTCCGTATCCTTCATGATTTTCATCACATCTGACCATCTTAATAGTTTCACAATCACAGGTCTTGGGTGCGGATTCAGCGGGTTCCTTCTCCCCAACCTATGTGCCCTGTCCACCACGTCCTCCTTCCATGCATTGTCTGACATGAAGTGGTTCAGCATATCCTTCACCAGTTCTCACAGTTTTTTCTCGTATTGCCATCTTGTGTTTCTTGCAGCCCTAAGATCTTGATGTTGTTCTTCTTGAGAAACCTTCTAGCTTGTCTATTTCTTCTTCCAGCCCAACTATTTTTTGTGCCATGCACTCTCGCTCCTCATCTCTAGTGTCTAATTGCTGCTGTGTTTCTTTGTGTGTTTTTCTTTTGTGTCAGCCACCTCTTTGTGTAGTTGTTCTAGTGTGTTAGCCATGTGTATCTGCTTCGTCTCTACTCTGTTTATGGTGTCTATCTGGGATTTGAATTTATTTGCTAGTGATGTCTGTGAATCTGTAAGTCCCTGAAGCCCATCGAGTATCTGTGTCAACTTGATTTCTAGAGTTGAGAGTTTCTCGTCAACGTTTTGTTGCAGTGTGTGTGGCCCCCTCCCCTAGCGTTTCCTG
>JADBJO010008437.1:89820-92320 GCA_016801955.1 Conus betulinus
GGAACAGTATACAACAAAGAAGTAAGGTAACTCTTGCTCCTAAGATGAAATTAATACAGGCCCGTAACTCCAAACGAATGCAACTTACGACACTGAACCTCCTAGCAGACAGGACACACACAGCACAAAAATAAAGGAGGAAAACATCTTTTTTTTTCTGCAGTGTACTTTTTGTTTTAAATCTTCCTGTCGTGTATCTTAAATTTGGACTATCGACATTCGTCGATCAGAGAGAATACTTATTTTCAAAGTGTAAACCAGGGTGAGCGAAGCGTTCTAGACTCATTTTAAATCTTCATGGTGTATTCCCCAGTGATACTCATGGGAAGACACCAACAAAGCAATCCCTAAGGAAAACAAGTGACTGTGATTTTTTTTTTCAAGCTAGAGTGATGTTTTTAAACTAGCATCCGTGCAGAATCGCCGTGGGGAGGCTATAAACAGTCGTGTGCGTCTAATGACTGATCCTTCACAAAAACATCTTCGTTGTTGATTGACAGCAGGAAGCTGATTCTGAACTCATAATACATCATGCGCGCGAAAAGAATTGAGTGTCAGGCAAGATGCTGTCATTAGCAAATGAGGTGATGCCTATTTGCATCACGTGTAAAAACACAGGCCACAGGAAGGTGAAGGGTCAGGAACTTTGAAGACAAAATGGGAAGGAGAGGAGCAATTCAAAGAGTCAGTTCGAACGACTGGGAGACAATCAAAATCAATTTGCAGACAATGTCACATTTTTTTTAAAATGTAATCTCGAAAGAAGAAAAAGAGCAATTAAAAAAAAATTTGATAGCAAGCCCCCCCCCCCCCCCCCCATTCCCCCACCTTTCCTCTCACCGCGTTGAACCCCCGTTCTCTTCATGTCTCAGGTCAGACAGTTCTGTTTAACGCTATCAACACAGACCGTCATTCAGCTCCATGTGTCCAGTTAACACTGCAGTCACAGCTCTAAAGTTCCCTCAGGATACCACATTTTGACCATATTTAATTAATTTTCCTTAAAAGCCTAAATCCACACAGCGACTTTTATTTTTGTACCGTGAAATAGAGCTATCTTTCAACTTCTTGATGATAAGTGTTTTCAAAGTCAAAATGATTGTTTGCTTGTTGCTTGATGGAGCTGAAAATGACATACTTCGAACAAGGAGCACTGAGTCAGTGCTTGAAGACGGCCAACGGGGTTGGTTGCTTTCTCTTCAAATCAAATCACCAATGAAATCGACTGTTAGGAGCTTACTAACTGGTATGATATGACGTAGGAAGGACTGTATCTGTACGCTGACACCGCTGGTTAAAAATTCTCTCGGGAAAATTCGATCATATTTATGTTTAGGAGACCGTCGCAATCATTCTTGCGACATGT
Source organism: Conus betulinus (assembly GCA_016801955.1). NCBI lineage: Eukaryota > Metazoa > Mollusca > Gastropoda > Neogastropoda > Conidae > Conus > Conus betulinus. The sequence goes on from JADBJO010008437.1 coordinate 91,187, forward strand.
CCTGAGTGACAGTTGGCTTGCCGTGAGTATTTTTCGCCGCACGTCGCCGAGTGGTGAGTCGGGCGCCGCCATCATTCTCGTGGCGTGCTGCGAAAAAAGTTCACGGTAACCTTCAATTCAAACGTAAAACTGTCCTCTTATATGGATGGAGAGACCCGGCGAACCGTAAAAAAACCACCATTCAAAAACTGCATGCGTTCTTTGACAGCTGCCTGCAAAAGATCCTCCACACCCACTGGCCAGAGACAATCAGCAACAAAGAGCTGTGGGAACGGGGGAACCAACTGCCAGTAGAGCAAAACATCCGCAAAAGAAGATGGCGGTGGATAGGACACACGCTCCGAAAGCCCCCACCCCCCACCCACCCCCACAACCCCCCCCCCCCAGCACCCCCCAGCAAAGCCCTGACCTGGAATCCCCAAGGCAAAAGGAAGCGAGGAAGACCAAGAAAAACACCTGCAGGCGGGAGACCTTGAAGTGGACACCGGACAGATGGGTTACAGCTGGAGCGAATTAGAAAAGATTGCCCAGGACCGTGGTCGTTGGCGGGCAGTTGTTGATGGCCTATGCGCTGGCAAGAGCGATGGACCTGAGTAAGTAAAGTAATCCACCAGTCCAAAAGCACACCATGCAAACGTGAGAGTCAGCAGTGCACAGCGTCACCAGACAACATTGCAGGTCCTCGCTTCTGAGAAGAATTATCCTGTTGACGCTTTGTTTCAGCAGCCCTTCAACCATTTACAAACCGACCCCCTCCCCCCAACCCCTTCCCCTCTCGCTTTCCATGCCCCCTCTCCCCCCCCCCCCCCCCCCCCCCCCCCCCCCCCGTCCCCCATCTACCTCTCCCTCTCCTCCTGCTTCACATTTCCACTTTCCTTCTCGTCTGCTGCCCCCTATCCTCCGTCTGTCTGTCTGCCTGTCTGTCTGTCTATCTGCCTGCCTGCCTGTCTGTCTGTCTGTCTGTCTCTGTCTCTTGCCTCCGTCTCTCTCTCTCTCTCTCTCTCTCTCTCTCTCTCTCTCTCTCTCTCCTCTCTCTCTCTCTCTCTCTCTCTCTCTCTCTTTCGTTTTTCAGCATCTGAATTTTAGCAAGAGCAGCAAAGCCTGCAGCGTTTCAGACCCTCACCATGTGTGTTG
>JADBJO010008438.1:0-52500 GCA_016801955.1 Conus betulinus
GTGCGTCAAATGCATGATGTAAACATATTGCACATTGAAATGTTCAGTTAAAAAAAAAAGAAAAAGTATAAAAGGATCACATTCCATACTATGGACTGTACAACTTGAAATCTTATGTTAAATAAGAAGCATTGCTCTGTCTTCCAGGTGCCAAAGTTTCATTGAAATCTGTCAAACAGTTCAAAAGTTATGTTTCTTCTAACCTTGGTGGTGTGCACCAACAAGGTTAGAAGAAATATCACAACATGATCAGCATCATATTATGATGCTGATCATGTTCGCAATTGACGTATTTGCGTTTCTCTGAAGTTCAAAGGCTGGTTTTACCGTGAAAATGAATTCAGATCAGTGAGGAAAAAAAAAAAAATTAGTGCGTAACTACATATTTAGGGAAGTCAAACTGTAGATAGTGGGATACTGACACTCTTCAGTGGTATTGTTCTGAAATTGTAGTGCCCTCAGTATGGCTCTCGGTCCAATTTCAGCCATTTTCAAATGGTGATTTTTTCCACCTTCAACTCGCACATGTATACCTTTTTAAGTAAAAGAAATGAAACTTTGCCTGAAATTTGGAACATAGCGTTTCCATGTATTGGAAATGCTGTCCTATTAAGACTGGTTTGGCAGTGGAAACAATAAATAGATTTTGGAGTGGCCAACAATGGACCATATTTCACCTTCAGGATCATTTTTGCCATCCCCTATCTTTAAATGGCCATAACTCCGGACCCAGTGAAGATATTCACTTACTTTTTTTTTTTTTTTTAATTGAAATGTTATTTTTTTTTAAGTTGTGTAAGAATATAAAAAATTATTTCTCCCTTTGAAATGTTTAGCTGCCACTACCTACTTAAACGGGGCAGGGAATAAATTCATCTGAAGTGATGCAGGAAATGGTAAACAGTAAGCAAGCAAGATCACTCTTGTTCCCAAGATGAAATGATTACATGCCCTTAATCTAAATAAATGTTGCTTACAGCACCAAGCCATCTTGCAGGAATGATAACACAGAGCACACAGAACAAACAAGGAGACATCCCCCATCTCCATCCTGGTGCTGTGTGCTCTGAACTGGCATTTCTGGTTGGTGTCATGAGCACCTTTAGTTTGGAGTTAATGGGTGTGTAATTATTTCATCATGGGAAAAAGATAATTATTTTCTATAGTTTGAAAGGCGAATTGTGATCATGACAACATTCATCATCTCTTCCCGTAGTTAACAAAACAAAAGATTCTTTAGACTTGATAATGACTTCAATAGCGGTGTAAATACCACAAAATCGCAGGTGTATGTCTGTGCTATCACAATGTGGCCGTTTTGATACACAATCAATCGCAGTCAATGAACCGCAGTTGTCCTCTGACAAAATCGAGTTTAACAAGCCACCGTCGCCGTCACTGAACCACAGTCAATGGAAAGACGGTCCTACCCCCAACCCTCAACCGTGTGGTCGTACAACCACAATGAGTCGGCCCAAACCTTAACAAAATTTAATAGTGAGTGGAGAGGAATCCGTTTCAGCCGAGGCAGAAACACAAACGTCTCACAAACGACCAGATGTACACCGACACATTCTCAATAATTGACAGTCGTATTCCATTTTCCTGAACACAAATATCATTTCAACTGATTAATTACACAGCGCTGAGTGGGACTTGAGAGCTTCAGCCATTCAGAGAGTCATGCCTTGCACATTGAACACATGCGGTGTCTGCTTTTTTGTGCTGTAGACAGTGGATTTTCTGGACTTTGAGGAATGCATTGGACTTAAAAATAACAGATATGACAAGTTCCACGCCCGTAACTCCATACAAATGCTGCTTAAGACTCTGAATCGTCTAGCAAAAATGAAAGCACAAAGCACTCTGAACAAACAAAGAAACATCTCCCAAAATCATGGTTTAAGCTTGTCCATATACTCTGTACCTGACACATCTGCACAACAGCAACTGTAGAAATGAACAAAGACAAAATTAACATTGATTCAGTGGTTGGTCTTTTCCACCTTGAGTACAAACACACAGGTGAACAGTTCTAAATACAGGTTACCTGGATTTGATTAGTGTGAAAGAAAATCTGACACTGAGGCTGTGAACGGTTAACAGCAAATAACGAACAGTGGGGTAACTCTTGCTCTCATGATGAACTAAGTACAGGCCCATATGTCCAAATGAATGCTGATTACATCACTGGATCGCCTCGCACAAATGACGGCACAGAGGTACACACAACAAACAAGGAAACATCCTATAGCACCATTGAATCAATGCTAATTCATGTTTCTTCATTTGTCCAGTTGTTGCAGTTGTGTATTTGGTACAGAGAATATGGGCAAGCTTGGAGCATCCTTTTTTAGGGAGGTCTCATTACTTGTTTTGTGTCCTCTGTGTTGTTGCTTCTGCTGGGCATTCAGTGTCGTGCGCACCATTCGTTTGGAGCTATGGGCGTGTATTTATTTCATCATGGGAGCAAGAGTGATCGTGCATGATTATTATTCACTACTTCCTGGTTCATTAAAGATTTCAATTTGTTCCGACTTGACGTTTAAACACGGAAAAGAAATAGATATACTAAGCCATCAAACGAAGGAACAAACTACACAACAGACGCAACATGTTTCGACCTTTTGAGTCTTCTTTAGACAGAACAAACACCATTCAGAACAATGGAAACAGACGACAAACGAACATGTCTAATTCATCTGGGAGAAAACATAGCATGGGTGGAAAACTGAAACTACAAAGTGGAGCTAGAGGAGAAGGGAGAGGAGGCTGGAGAGGAGGAGACACTAGTAGTAGTAGTAGTAGTAGTAGTAGTAGTAGTAGTAATAATAATAATGATAATGAAAATAGTGACAATAATGACAACGATAATCCCATTACAATCGTATAATAGTGATGATGACGATGATCATAATGATAGAATAAACAACAATAATAATAATAGCAGTAACAATAACAAAAATAATGATAGCAGTAGAAAAAGAAGAAGATAAAAGATGAGGAAGGAAAGACAAATCTTACTATAACAATCGCGACAACAAAACAACAATAATAATAGTGATAAATATAAAAATGATAATACTGTTAATAGTAATAATAATAATGAAAATGGGCTGTCTACTTCCCCTACATCTCCTTTTGCTCATGGGGATTGTGGCAGCGTCTTGTGTACCACTAACAGTGACAGCCACTATCACAGTGTGCACTGTATCAGCCCACTGTGTGTGTGTGTATGTGGGTGTGTGGACAAAGACTGTGGCCATGGCCTTTGGAAGAACTTTGCAGTCACTTGTTGCCAAGAACAGTAGCATGCAAGGGACATGAAGTCGGAGAATTCAAAGGGCATCATTCGTCTAACACCGAGTGCACAGTCATTGTCCACACAACTTCGGTTGGTGGACATCACCACCATCGGACGACCAGTTGCTGAACTGTCTACTTACCAAGATGGTAGAACGCGCCCTCGTTGTCATTAAAACTGTCTCGCAGTACTTAGGCAGTCACTCTGTAAGCCATTGTAGACCATCGCACAATAGACATGCACCATGCCTTCGCCAGAGCTTGTGGGTGAAGAAATTTCCCAGACTCACATTTAAGTCTTCATCATTCACTGAGTATTTATAACATGTACTTGACATTTCCTGATTTTGTTCATTGCATATTGTGCTTGCCCTCGCTGAATACTGTAGTGTTTCATTCGTAAATAAAGAAATAAGTAATAATAACATCGCTTAAAATTGTGCTGCAGGTGAAACCATCACTATTCACAGCTAGAAGCGGGATACTGCTGAACACCTACGAACTGACTCAGCATCAGGCAGCGTCTCCACTGTGAGTTGTACTACGGCGGCCAGGTATAGACTGCCTTGGGGTGTATGCATCGAGTGCGACGAGACGACCCTGGCTGTGGTTGTATTAGTGGAGATAAGCGAGGCTGGACAAATGGCTTTGAGAGGGCAAGGAAGAAACGACAGAAAACGGAGCTCGCTCGCTCGTGGGTTATTAATGTCTGGGTAGAAGTTAGCCAAAACAAACAACGACGACAACAGAAGATCCCACAGTAAGTCCCACGACGGCTGCTAAAGTAGACCAAAAAATGGGGGATAGGTGGGTGGGGGAGGACTTGTTTTCTAAATCCCAGATTCTGCAGCTTGTTTAAAAAAGTCAAGAAAAAAAAGTTTACTTGAATAATTTCAGTTCATCTGCTCTCTCTCTCTCTCTCTCTCTCTCTGTGACACGGTACACACACACGAACACACACACACGCGTGCGCGCGCACACACACACACACACAAACTGACAGATACAAGCGTTTGCGCACGCACACGGATGTGCGCTTTTCCAACAAAGTCAGATTTTTAAAAAGTTCACGAAAATGAACATAGCAGTACCTCAAATTATAGGCAAGAAATGTTGGAACAAAGGGAGTGTTGCCTTTGAGATGTAACCAGGACTTCATGTTCATAGTGCATCCACCATAAGATTAAAAACAGAGAGGACCAGCCGCTGTGGTGAAGTGGTTAGCGTCGTGAACTCCCGGCTGGGAAGTCGTGGGTCGGAATCCCATCAGAGTCATGTGGGTTTTTCTGCCCCGACCGGCTCCTACCCAGAGTTGAGTTTGCTGCGGACTCGGTTGGGAAGACTGGGACCACACAGTCGAGTTTCATCCACTTAATGGATGCGTTTCTGAGAGTGTTGCTCAAATTTCCTGATCAACACTGCAGGTGTCTATCTCTCAGGCCTGGTTGATGCGGGGATATATTATGAAAGGAAGCGTAGAGTACAGCTCTGTCATGTAGTCTCAGACCGAAATGGAAATCCGTAGCATCATCTTAATCATCATCCTCATTCTCATCGATCAGCATAAAAAAAATGTCTCAAATTCTGTGGCCCTTCATGCCCTGCTCTCATGGTGACCTCAGTTTCGGTGTCCTCTCCACGTCTGTGGCCTTGTTTGGTTCCGTCGGGGTCACCGGTATCGGTGAGTCCATGGGGCTGTCGTTGGACGGACGTGGTGGCGCCCTCCGGAGGGAGAGCTCACTCATGCCGGCTCCCAACTAAGCAATTATTGTCGTCAGTAGGGGGTTTAGTAAGTGGTGTCCTGTGTATGTTAGATCAGAACAGTCGCCACTGAACACCACCGAAGTGACTCGGCAGCAGTGCAGTGTCTCCTCCGCAGACCTGTTTACCCATACGATTTCGCCGTATTTTGTACGCGTAATTGACAGAAATACGATAAATACGGCAAATGGAAAAAATACGGCGAAAAAAAAATCCGACTATAGTCATTACTGTACACTGCATTTTCCAAGGAACAGTAATATTGACAGAGCTGCCGTGTGTATTCTCACTTCTCTTCCCGCGACCTCTCATGTCAATATTTTTGATTGGCCAAAAGAGTACCGGTAGTAGTTCTCGGGGCTCGAGATTTCGCGTGGTTTCAGTGTCGCCATTTTGTGTTCTCTGCGGTGCATTGACCGGTACTAAGCCTAGCTGCAAGAATAGCCACGAAAATGTCTAAACGACCCTCTTCTGAAGTTGACGGTCCTCAAACAAAAAAAAGAGAGCAAGGATTTCTCGACAGGTATTGCCAGATACCAGGAATAGCTCCATCCAGGTTGGGGAAATCGTATATGTACTGCAAATATTGCAACAAAGACATTTCGATCGCCTCTTCTGGACAATTTGATATCACTCGTCACTGTGAAACAAAAGGTCACATTCGGAAAGTTGAGCTTTTGAAAGTTGCTGCTTCAACTCCGAGCATCGCGAACTTCATGCCATCCAAGAGTTCGACGGCGACGCCTCATCAGCTGGCTGTGTAAAAGCCGAGAGACAATGTTCTCGGAACTGATCGTGAAAATGAACTTGCCGCTATCTGCTGCAGACATGGTTTCAAAGGTCGTGAGAAGTGCCTTTCCAGACTCCAAAATCGCCGCGAGCTATGGTTGTTGTCGTGGAAAAACCACAAAACTAGTGGAACACCTGGCTTCAACTATTAAATTGACACTTAGGGAGAAAATGGAAGCTGGGCCATTCTGTGTGAGCACTGATGGCTCAAACGAACAAAGGGAAAAACAGTATCCTGTCGTTATCACCACCATTGGTGATGCTGGTGTGAGCACCGATCTTCTGTCTGTGCCTGTGCTCGACTTGGATCATGCATCAACAGGTTGGTGGTATTTTTTAATCATTTATTAAAATCAGGTTGCTCGCTCTCTCTCTCTCTCTCTCTCTCTCTCTCTCTCTCTCTCTCTCTCAATTTATTTCAATCTATCCAGTTGTAATGAAAACATTACCATATCATTTGCGAAATGTATAGCAGAAGGCGGTGATTTTCAGAGAAAGAACATGACAAGTAATCTGTTGAGTTAAAATTTTGCGACTATACATGAATCCATATTCAGCACCTATTCTGTATTTTTCATGACCTGATGGTCGAAGGAAATTGATTAGAGGTGCGCGAAGGTAGGTGTGTGTGTGAGTGTGTGTGTGTGTGTGCGTGCGTGCGTGCGTGCGTGTGTGTGTGTGTGTGTGTGTGTGTGTGAGAGAGAGAGAGAGAGTGTGTGTGTGTGTGTGCTGTGTGTGGGCGTGTGCTTGCGCCAGCATGCAAGTATGGGCAAATTTGTGTGCGTGTGTATGCACGATGTGTGTTCAAGATATGTGTGCTAGGGAGAAGGATATTGTTCACTTTCGTATGTGTGTGTAGATTTGAAATATTGATGAAATTTGTATGAGGTTTTTTTTTTTTTTTTCAACTCAACATGTCTTTACTGCTGTCTATTAATGAAATAACTGTAACCCCCTTGCCAACGGGGCTTATTTGCTAATGGCAACAAAAATGTGTCAGTGTCTCTCTCAAACTTTTTTTTCTGACCCTCTCCTTTTTTAATGGCTTCTCAAACTTTTTCTGACCCTCACTCTTTTTTTTAATGACTTTTCTCTGACGCTCTCTCTCTCTCTCTCTCTCTCTGACTTTTCTTTTTGACATGTGCTTTGTACACATGGGAACACACACACACACACACACACATACACACACACACACACACACACACACACACACACACACACAAAGTGGCACATTCACACGTGGGTGTGTTTTTTGCGCGCCTGTAATTATACATGGTTGTGGGGTTCAAAGTCAGCTCACGCCGTTGCGTTGTGCTGTTGGGAAAGGCAATTTTCCTCACCCCACCCAGGTGTGCTGGGTGTTAACCCTGCAATAGACCGGCGTCCTATTCAGGGGAGGGGGTCTTGTACTCTCAGTCGCTTTGTGCACACAAACTGCGTTTAAGCACCGGCCTCATAAGCCTCTCAGAGGCTCGTAAAGATACTTTAACTTAAGATTAATTATTTATACATTCATGTGATTATGCATGCAGACACCCACACAAGTTACACACACATGCACATGCATGCGCGCGCGCGCACACACACACACGCACACACACAGAGGAGGGTTCTGATAGTCTGCTTTTGTATGCATTGTTACAGGACATAATATTTTCAAGCTTCTTGAGAAGGAGATGAAAGTGCCCCCTCCTAAGAATGCACCCTTGGTTGGAGATCCACCACAGCCCCCTGAGCCTGCAGTTCCCTGGGAGAATTGTCTTGCCCTAGGTGCGACAACGCTGCAGTGATGACTGGCCATACAAATGGTGTGTATGGCCACATGATTACTAAGCAGAAGAACTGTATCTTGCTGGGTGCCCCTGTCATCTGATTCACCGAGCTGCCCAAAAAGCTGCTTCAGTGCTTCCCTTCAGCATGATGAAATACTTGTTGATGTGTATTATTATTTGAACATTCATCGAAGAGGCTAGCAGCACTAGAGGCGTTCCAGGATGAAGTGAAACATCAGAAAATGCTGAAGCATGTGGCTACAAGATGGCTCAGTGTGAGGAAATGCCTTGACAGATTGCTGGAAAACTGGGATGCTCTACGGAAGTTTTTTCAAAGAAGAGGCCCCTGCTGCAACAAGCACGTCAAGAGCTGAGGGCAGGGAGAAGAGACTGAAATCTTTCTTTCAGTCTCCCACCAACAAGCTTTATTGCCTGTTCCTGAAGCAAGCACTTGAACCGTTTGACAATGTCAACAAGCAGCTCCAAGCCGAGTCTCCACAAATACACTGTCTGCAAAGGACCTTGCTTGACCTCTTGAGACAGCTGATTGTGAAATTTGTGAAGCCTATTGTTATAGCTGAGAAGATCAAAGTGACAGGAGAGATGCAGATGCGACAAAAGACACCGCTTGAGATCAACTTCAGGGATCTACAAAACCATTAATCTCAAGTTCTACTAAGCGAGGAAGCTGCTGAGTTCCTAAGAAAAAAAGATGAAGTTGGTTTACGAGAGAGCAGGATCAAAGAGTTCCACGCCACATCAAAAGAGTTCTACATTGCAGCATGCAATTACATCCGAACAAAATTTCCTCTCAGTTCGGAAGTGCTGAAAAATGCTGAGGTTGCTGATGTTGATCAGCGCCTGGAGGTGACAGAGGAACAGCTGTGCTTCTTCATGAACAGATATATCCTTGTTTAGTGCCTTCAGGATCTAGTGTGGACACAGTGAAGAATGAGTTTGCCACATACCAGTCGCACCTGTGGTTCCATCGCTTCGGAAAGAGAGAATGGACACAACATGGGTGGCCATTGGCCAAACCAAGGATGCTGCTGGAGTTCCCATGTTTTCCAATGTGGCCAAAGTTATGCTGGGAATTCTCACTATCCCTCACAGCAATGCAGGCTGTGAGCGAGTATTTTCCTGTGTTCGAAAGAACAGGACCGACCAGAGAGCTTCGCTTTCGGCCAAAACTTTGGACAGCCTGATGGTCGTCAAATCAAGACCGGGAATGCCAGCTGATCGGACCTACTCTACCAAGGAGCTCTCGGATCTGAAGTCTGCTTATTACCAGTCCCTCACAAGCAGTGAAGATCGCAAGTCCCACTGCATGAAAACAGCAAAAGAAGTCTAAGATGATTCTCTGCAGTACCTGACAGCTGTACATAACACTTTAGGAAATCAATTTTGTTTCTTTCTGCTATTTTTTGTTTGACAAAAAAAAACTCTTCTTCCTTTCATTATTTCATTTTGGGGGGAAAAAAAGCGAGTTACTGAGTCTGACTCAGTGATTTTTAAGTCTAACTGATCTCAGCTGTTAAATACTGAATTAAAACTGTAACGTGTGATTATCTTAAAACTCCTTTGAAGATTTTGAGTGCAAGTGTGTGTAAAGGAATTGACTGTAAGACTCAAAACATTGATGAACTTGTCACTTCCAGCCTGTCTTGCACTGTAGGTGAGTGCATACAGTTATCAGACAGTTTCATATGTAAAGTAACATTGATATTAATAATTTGTGTAAAGTGAGGACGACCTGTAATATGGACCAACTAAAGACTGAAAATGAAAGACTGAAGGTGAAAACAACAAATGACAATTGAAGTTGAAAGAAAACTCTTAAAGACACTGTGTTTGCCTTAGAATGGGTTGGGAATTGGCATCATCACTGCACTATTGATTTAACTCCTGATGAAGGTAAACAGTGTTTTTGTGTGTGTTTCACTGTGTCTCTGTCTTCTGTCTTCAATTACTGTGTCTGTTTTCTCTCTCTCTCTCTCTCTCTCTCTCTCTCTCTCTCTCTCTCTCTCTCTCTCTCTCTCTGTATGCATGTGTGTTTTTGTGTTTGTTACAGTTTATGTGAACCGATGTTATTAATACCTTTTATATTCTAGTATTTTATCATTGTTATACAGACTCGTGCATGTTAGCTGCAACATTCTTAAAATTTCTTGTGGAAATACTCTAATTTTTTTCAAAATACTCTTAATTTGAAATTGGAATACTCTAAGCCAGATTTTGGGGTAAACAGGTCTGCCTCCGGTGGGTTGCCTCTTGACGACTTGACAGTGACTGCTCCCAGTGGATTGCCAGTGCTGAGGCTGCGGCGGGGCCGACCGGACTGTGGCTGTGGACGGGGGTGTCGGAGTGAGCGGCGTGGGTGCACTGCCTCTGAGGTGGTGCAGAGATTGGGACAGCCAAAAAAAAAAAAAAAGAGAGAATATGAAAATGTGCTGTTAGATATTCTTGTTGGTTTATTTCGGTTATTTTGATAGCAGAAGGATGTTTCTGTCGTGTCATATAAATTTCGTCATCCCTCGTTTGGCAAGCAGAGAAGCATCCAGCTTTCTTTGTTCCATTTCTTCCCTCCACTAAGGTAGTGTAGCGGTGAGTGTAATGTCCTGCAGGCCAGAGGCCCTTAAGGACATGGTGTTTGCACTAAGGTTATGGCAGACCTGTGTATATTAGGCTTCTGTACCCTCATTTTCCTAGTCATGTATTTTCTATGAGTGTCGCACAGTACGCCTTGACAGTCAGTGATGTCTGTTTCTCAGGTTACAGAGCAGAATGGATCATACGGCTGACCTGAACTCCACTCTCCAGCAGGTTCCACCTCCATCCAGCAAGAGAAGCTTAGCTGCTGACAAGGGAGACGACCACCATAGGGAGCTCAACCTTGCAGACTTGCCAGACGTGGTGTTGGTGCACCTGTTCAAGATGCTCCCAGTCCCTGACCGAGGTCACCTGGCGCGCACCTGTTCAAGGATGTCCACCATCATGCAGTGGCCCTCGGTGTGGACTGATGTCACCATCCAGCTTTATGCGACGATCATTGACAATTGTATTGGTGTCAGCTTCCTAGGTCCGAGGAATAGCAGTATGGTTAACAAATATGGACCATATTTCCAGCGCACCACCATTGTTTATCCATGTACTAAGATGTCACAGGAAGTTTGTAACATGTTGTTAGACTTTATTCAGAGAGACATCAAAATGAAACTGGTGATGACACTTGGTCTTAGCATGCCCATGGTAGTGGACCACTTTGGTGGTGTTCTTCTGTCCCCTTTCGGGCCTTTTGATACTGTGACAGATATGGTAGACACATTCAGGTCATCCACAAGCATCAGTCTTGAAATTGCTCATCATCATACTGATTTGTTTGGAATTACAAAGGAATTCTTCTGCCATCCCAAGTCGGCCAGGTTTTTTTTCCAAGGGTCACTGAGCTGGCATTACCAAAAAACTGTGCGCAGATCAAATACTAAGAGAAGTTCATGGTCTCTTAACAACACCAACAGTGTTTCTAATTTCAAAATGTCATGCTCTGCAGAGGCTTAGATTAGCCTCTATAATGTCAGTGAAGAACTGCTGCTTACTCTGTCTGATTCCTCGGGCAGGCGGAGCCCATTGCGCAGTCTTGTCCTCCATCATATGGATGGGAGAGAGGGTATGACGGAGACTTTCCCGCAGTTGTCATCAGCTGCTTGGAGCAATCTGACATCAGCGTGTCCTTCTCTGACTGTTGAATGTTATTTTGTTTGCCATCACATGCCCCCTCTAAGTCAAGTGATTAAACCAGAAACGCCGTTGGTCACACTGCAAGTCGCTTGTATAAGTACTCGGACATTGACTGTGCCCAATTTGCCCAGGTGTGCAAGGAACACAAAAGCACCCTTCAGTATTACCGCCTCTCTGCTGGCATTGATGTGAGCAACACAGAAACACACGTATACTTGAAGAGAATGGGATGGAACGTGTTAGACATGCTTCATCTCTGCACTTTTTGTGGCACTGAATTTGTGCCGTCCTTTCCCTCACCCCTTAGAGACCTCACCACCCCTCAGAGATCCGCCCCTCGGTGGCACTGACCATAGTCATCTGCATTGTACAAGCTAAGGCACACAGGTACTCAAGAGACTCTAAATAGCTGTAAAATATTTAAAAGAGCAAACCGGGATGAAGCAAGAACGGTACTTGGTCACAATGACACGTGGTCACAATGACATTTTGTCACAACTATGCTTGGTCACATTGGCGGGTAGCTGTCTTTCTTTCCCATGCATGCATGGGCATACTCGCATACCTGAATATGACCCACACGTGTAAGCTAGTGCGAGAAATGTAAATACTCTGTTAGTGAACCAGGGGTGTGGGTGGGTGGGGGTGGGGGGGTGGGGGGTGGGGGTTCAGCTGGGAAATAGGAGGTCCATGTACTGAAGTCTAGAACTACACTTTGTCTAAACCCAACTGACTGTATATAGAAAATGGGATGGTGTGTGTGTGTAAGTATGCAGGCCAACACATTTTTTTTAAGGCGGGTGTGCATGTTGGGAAAAGGCAGACTAAAACCCTGAATACCCTCTCTTGTTTCAAGGGTGGGGTGAGGTGGAGAAGGATTCCAAATAGTCCTAGATTGACGATTTTTGGGGGGGAAGGGGTATATCCAGGCTAGCCCAAACTTACCTCCAATGGGAGGGGCGGGGGTAAGTTCCAACTGGGGGGGGGGGCTAAGTTCTAGCTAGTCCTAGAATGACCCCCAGGGGTAAAAGCAGGATAGCCCAGACTTACCCAGTGGTAAGTTCCAGAGGGGTCTAAGAACGGGATGTTCCGCCAGTAAGCGTGTGTGTGTGTGTGTGTGTGTGTGTGTAGCACTTGCCACGTGCGTGTGCGTGAACATAACATCATTGTTGGATTGGTTAGTGCCACGCGGGAGTCACATTACTACATAAGTAAGTGTGCAGCACGTGTTTCATATCCGGCTTTGCTTTGAGATGCTCACTAAACCGACCTATGACTTAAACTTTAAAAAGCTATCACCTGAAAAATTCCCTCTCCCATCTCTCGCTCTCTCTGTGTGTGTGTGTGTGCGCGTGCGCTCCTGCTGACAAAGAGAAAATGAAAGACGTATAGAGAGAGGACTGTATATAAGTATTTACATACATAATCACACCAGCAACAACACCAGAGAGGGAGAGAGAGAGAGGTCCACATACAAATGTATACATGCACGAACAAACACACACGCACATACACACGTGCACACGCACGCACGGGACACACGCATTCACGCACTCAACTTATCACAGACTTTTTTTTTTATTATTATTTTTTTTCTTTCCTCCCTCTTTCATTCCACAGTTCCTTCTTTCTCTCTTCTCCATTCTTTCACCAACATGATCTTTCTCTTTGCTGTACATTTCCAGATGCAAATTACCACATATTTTTGTATTTAATCATATTTGTACATGTTTGACAGTAGTAGTAAATAATCCGTGAAACATAGAAATGAGTTTTTTTTTTTTTTTTTTCGGTTTGAATGGATTTGAGTGAGAGTTCAGTGTATGCCGAGGAAAAGTCTTTTTTTTTTTTTTTTTTTTTTTTTTTGTTGGATATACAAACACATACACAAACAAAAATCACGATTCACAAACCTCTGAGTTCTTAGAATTACAAGCACATAATAGCAAACAAACACATCCGCTCACTACACTTACACCGCCTCCCTCCCCACCCCACCCACACCCCCACTTTCTTCTTTTAATTTAATGATACACATGCACACATTAAATCCAGGTATTTGATGATTTTGATTATCAATTTTCAAATAATACTTCGTAATTGATCCAGTTAGTGTTAAATTTTAACAGATTCAATTGTACAGTTGCTTTGTGTTTTTCAAGATTATATCTTCTCTTTAGCATTTTTTAGAAACAGTGTTAATGAAGGCTTACATTTGTTTTATTTTACAGCTAAAAATGTAGTTTTTTTGGCTATCGGTATTATAAGATCGATTGTTGTATCAGTCGTGGAATTGTCATCTGCTTCAAATGTTATTGTGTTTTCAGTCAGAGACAGATTATTCGCTATTAAGCACTTTCCTTTTATTAAGTCTTGCAATGATTTCCAGAATTCATTGACATGTATGCATCTCCAGAACATATGTTATATGCCGTCTTTTTTCCTCTTCACAGAAACTACACTTATAACTATCTATTATTCCCATTTCTTTCAGAGGTACATTCGCTGGAATTATTTGATGCACTGTTCTTATTTGCATCCATTTTAGCTTAATATCCTTAATTTGTTGAATTTTTCTAAAGCATTTCTTCCCAGGTATCTGTCTATATTTAGCTTCTCCGTCCATTTTGTGCAACAGCTAGGTTCCCAGTTATCTTTTACTATAACTCTGTAATAAGTTTTGGAACCTTTTTCTACAGAATATATTTTCTTGAGTGCTGTGTTGACTTCTGCTTCAATTCCCAGGTATCTGTCTATATTTAGCTTCTCTGCCCATTTTGCGCAACAGTTAGGTTCCCAGTTATCTTTTACTATAACTCGGACATGTAATAAGTTTTGGAACCTTTATCTACAGAATATATTATAGTGCTGTGTTGACTTCTGCTTCAGTGTACCTTTTATCTCATCCTCAAACCCTTGTTATGGTGCATCCACCACAAGACAGGAAATCTATTTCAATGTTATACCTTCTTTCTGAATTCCTCATTGGATAGTGAATCTCCATTGTCTTTGAAAAGATCAGATACTCCAAATACATTTCTGTTGTTCCAGTTTTTGTGTTTTATCAGTTTATTTCCGATTTTGGTATGTTCATTGTAAAGAATTGGTACTGCAAGTAGTTCTCTCTAGCATTTTCTGGTTTTATGTTGTAGTAGAACTGCTTATACGACATGAATACATGTTTCCAGAAAACAATTGAGTGGTGATGCACAGATGATTTAGAGAGTACTTCTCAATGTTCTCAGTAATTGGGTATGAAAAAATCAACATGTCTCTCCATCTGTGTGTTGTTTGTGTCAGTCTTTTTATCCATGTTAATTTTAATGCAGTGATGAGAGCATTTATGTCAGGCAGATTAAAACCACTACCCTGTACATCTGTATAACAGTTTTTCGACAATTCTATCTTGTTTTTTTATTCCATACAAACCAGTAACATAAGTCTTGTAATTCTTTAACAAATGTGTCAGGTGGATTTGGAAGCATCAACCATAGGTAAGTTAGTTTTGACAGAATTAATGATTTTCACACAGCAATTCTTCCTAAAGGGGTAACGATTCTCTTCAGCCAAATTTTTAAATAGTGCCTTCACTTTTATCATTCTAACTTTGTAGTTTCTTTTTTCCATGTGTGTTAAGTCCTGAGTAACCACTTTCCTAATATTTTGGATTCCAGGTCATCTTTAAATGTTCCATATATCTTATTTCACTGTGCTTTTGTCTTCCAAGCCAAATTACTTGTGTTTTCTCTTTGTTTAAGATTAAACCTGATGACTTCCCAAACCAATCAAGAATCTCAATAGATTTTCAAATGATTTCTTATTTCCTGTGTTCATCAGTTGAGTGTCATTGGCAAATTGTGATATCTTGTGTTCTTTCTCCTCGATTTGTATACCTTCAGTACTATTTTCTTCTTTGATCATTACGGTTAATATTTCTGCACATAATATGGAAATATATAGTGAGACTGGATCTCCTTGCCTACAACCCCTTTCTATTGAGAACCATGATGATGTTTGGCCATCTACGATAACAGTACTATTAGCATCCCTGGGATATTTTTTTATGTTGAGATGGTGTATTATGGTGTATTATGTCATAAATCAACCTAGTGTTACTACCTATATATCTATTTGGGACAAATCCTGTCTGGTCTTCACTAATCAGTGATGGAAGAACTTTTTTTAATTCTATTAGCAATACAAGTGGAGCCAATTTTGTATATAAAGTTCAAAAGTGAAATAGGTATCCAGTTTTTTTTTTTTTTTTTTAACATATTCTTTTAGTTTTCCTCTTTGGGTATACAAATTATAATTCCTTCTTTCTGGGTGTTTAATAGTTCGCCTTCTCTGAAACTTTAATTTAGAGCTCGGGTTTACAAACACACCAATTTGTTTCCAAAAACATTTTGAAAAACTCAGCTCCAAACCCAGCCGATCCAGGGCTTTTTCCATTCTTCATATTTTTCAATGCAGTCCCTGCTTCTTCTATTGTTATTTCTCCTTGTAATGATTTAGTCTGTTTTTCTGTTAGTTTCGGTATCTTGTTCACCAAATCTTCACTATTGCATTTCACAGTTGATCTTTTTCGGTATAGATCTTAATAAAGGTGTTTTACTGTAACTTTTATGTCTCCTGGTTTGTTCAGTGTATTACCTTGCCCATCCAGTGGTTCTACAATTTGTTTGCTAATGAAGTTACGCTTTTCTAAACTTCAGAAATATTTACTAACCATTTCCCCATCTGCAACCTATCTTGCTTTTGATCTCAGTAGTACACCATTCATATCCTGTTGTCTTAGTAATATTAATCCTCTATTACTCTCTTCAGTTGTCTTCAAATCCTTCTCTGGTTTTAGTTCTTTACTCTCACATTTTTATTAGTTTGCATAAGGCTGTTTTCTTTGCATTATGATTGTCTTCTTTTAAATTGTGGCATACATGATACTGGATGGATTTTACTCTTATCTTCATGAGTAAGAAGTCAAGAAAGACCCAATCAGACTGTTAGTTTAGGGTCAGAGCTTTTCGACTGGTTTTCATCTTGGCTATTGTCAGCATTAATATCATTCCCCTGATCTTTATCTGTGTATTCCTCTGTTATTTCTTCTATTAGATTATTTATTCCGTCTACATATTGTTTATCTTTTAGTAGAGATTAATTAAATTTCCAAAGAGTTTAGTGTTAAATCGCCTTTCCGAATAATTAGTATAATTATGCTTTAGTATAATTAGTGAATGGTCAGATCTATAGCCTGGTAAAATGTCAGTATCTTCAAAATACCAGATTAAGTATTCTGACAGAAGGAAGAGATCTAGCCCACTTTGTTGCAAGGGGTAGGTCTACACCATGTGTATCTCCTACGATGTGGGTTGTTTTTTCCATATATCTTTTAATGACAAATCTTGTATCATATCAACTGTTTTTTTTAGCTTTGGGGGTTATTTATATGTTTATAATTGTAATAATTAATTTCCTGTTCTAGTACCGTATTTAAAATCCCCCACCACAATAAAGGTTATTGTTTTTGTACTTTTTAATCGTTCAATTTGTGAGTTCCTCATAGAATGCTGGGTCGTCTTTGTTTGGTCCATAAACACTTACTAGCAACAGTTCCTCTTCATTTTGTTGTAAATAATATGATGATAAAGTTACCCTGCATGTCTGTTTCCACCTTATTTATTTTGAATTCGAAATTATTATTAAATAGTATTGCTACTCCTCGAGCATTAGATCTGTATGAGGAGAAAAAAAGCAGTCATACCCCCATTCCGCTTTTATACACTTTTCTGTATCTTTTTCAAAATAAGTATCTTGTAGGCAATATATAGAGTATTGTTTTTTTTTCTTAAGTAATGGAATATATCTCTTCTTTTCTGGTAATTCCCTAGACCTTAACCGTTTAATGATAAAATTGTTAACATGTTTGCCTCGTTACCTACTGAATCCATGGTGTTTTCCGTGTAGTCAAAAACACTACATAAAAGACCAAGTGCCACAGGAGGAATAAAAGCAACAAACAGGAATCCAGTTCAATGTCACAATGGGCAGGCAAAAGGAATATACTTTTACAACAGCATGCATTTGAACAATCATCGTAATCATGGCTTGCGTAATTACCCCCATGTGAATTAGTACCGTCCATTTGGCTATGAGAACATATAACACTATACCATGTAGCTATTACAACCAGTTTTACAGCTCTGTCCCTCAACTGTTCGTTATTTGAGCAGAGACATTGTTTTGCCCACAGCACAGGGCACCCCCCAAAAAAAACAAACAAACAAACAAACTTGGGAGAGGACAGAACTTATCCTGACAATCTCCCATTCCCTTGTCCCCACATTCACACACTCCTTCTCACACACACTTGACAACACAAACAACATACAAACAGCAACAATTACAATGCCCCAGTCCATACACAATGAAACAGAATTGCAACAAATAGAAACAATATACGCAAAAACGCACAAAATAAACGCGTGCTCAGCACGCAAAATACCGACTTGAGCGCTGTTCATTAATCTCATCTGGATCGCACATTCACAAAAAGGATACAAGTCCGTCAAAGATGGTGCTCACGTGTACAACGTGAAGCAAAAAGAGTTTCATTGAAGAGTCCATCAAGCAGTTATTTCCCTCATCCCCTAAAAAAAAAAAAAAAAAAAAAAAAGAAAAACCTTCCGCACCTATCCTGTCTAAATCAGGCCCCAACTCCCCCTCTCCCTCCATCCCAGCCCCCATTCAAGTAGATCTGAATGAAAGGCACGATCAGTTACATGAGAGTTAAAGGAAAGAGAGAGAGAGAGAGAGAGTGCGTGTGTGCGCGCACGCGCACGCGCATATCTTCCCGCGCGCATGTGTAGGTAAACATAAGAAATGGGAACTGATAGAAATTTTCGTTGAACATCTCGGTAACACATTCGCTAGTCTAATATCTAAATTATTTCTTTCTTTCGATAGGACATATATATATATATATATATATATATATATATATATATATATATATATATATATATATATATATATATATATATATCACTTTGGTTATCACCTGTCCCTGGTATGTCAAAAACTCAAAACATTTGTGTATAAATATTGTAGAAAGACTACATTCCAGTCTTCCATATGATTCAACATGGGGGGAGGGGGGCCGCACGCACAAAGTGTTGAAGAGAGAGAGAGAGAGAGAGAGAGAGAGAGAGAGGAAGGGAAGGAGGGTGGGAGGGGGAGCCAGGAGGGTAACGGAAAAGGAAGGTGGGAAGGGACGAAAACGTTTGGGCCAATTTCACACCGGGCACAGCGAAAGAAAACAGTTCATCTGAGAGAGGGGCTGTCAGTATTTTCTTGAATTGCCCTCTGACTACATACCAACCACCTCTGCCACCCCCACCCCCCTCCTCCAAAGCAACCGGCCAAAAGCAAAAGCAGCTCGTACGTGTACGAGTATGCGCGCAATATAAACTTGCAACAATAAAAAGCAGAATCAATTTAGGGAGGGCATAACAGTTTGCGAGCATGTCCTAAAACAGAAAACATAATAATAATGTATGATACAACATCCATAAGAGTTACAAATCTGCCGTCTGCACCAAGAGTTAATTTCTATGGATGCATTCAAAATTCTTATGAGACTTAGTACTCATACCTCTATAAAGTCTCTAAATTTGCAGGTCCATTTTGTAATACTATTAAAGAGCTTATTAATTAAGCATTTATCATACACTAGGAAACATTTCTTGTTTGTACATCATTGTCAACATTCAATGGCACTTGCACATGTTTTGCCGGGTTATGTATACAGGAAAGTCATTTCACGAGGAAAAGAGAACGGTAACAATCTTAATGTGCGTCTATTGGAATCATACACTTGAGAGGTAAATGCAGAGAGAGAGAGAGAGAGAGAGAGAGAGAAATGAGAGTGTGTTTCCGCCTGAATATAGTGTGTGCGTGTGCGTGCCCGCGCGCCTGTGTGTGTTAGAGACTGAGACAGACAGACGGTAAGAACATGCATTGTTTTGTGAGCATGTCATAAGTCAATGGTACAAAATCACACGTGCACAAAAGTCGCTAAACCAACTTGTATCCCAATTACTACCCTCTGGGATTGACTCAAAAAAAAAAAAAAATGAATAAACTAAAATAAAAATAAGCGTGAATATTTACTTATGACTAACATGTCCTTGTTTTACAAGGTCGTGTTTACAGTATGATAAAAAAAAAAAAACAATGCATGCCCACCACACATCAACATCACCCCCCATATACAATAACTCATGATGAACATGTACCTGCAATGTGATCACATTCTGTCTGAGGTTAGGAAGGAAAAGAAAACAGAAAAAAAGACATTCTTGACGTGCAAAAATTATCATCCCCGGATGATTTATCCAAGTTGTGTGCAAATAGAATGAGGGAGGTAGGGAAGTACAGCCAGATGGCGAAAGGCAGAGAAACAGACAGAGACAGTGTGTGCGCGTGTGTACGCGCGCGCGATACAGAAAATAAGAGCACAATCGATTCAAACTTATCACAGACTTAGATATTGATAGTTGGCACGTACACTCTTTACAACATACAAACACCCCCTACCCTACCTCCCCTGTACACAGCATTTGTGTCGTTGTGTATTGTATAGGGGGTCATGCCATTGGTGCCAAGGTACATTGGTCCCAAGGTCCGTTGGTCCAAGGTCCGCTAGTCCATTGGTCCCAAGGTCTGCTGGTCCCAAGGTCAATAAATCTGTGTAATATACAGTAGTATGTGGCTATCTTTGAAAACAATATATATATATATATATATATGAGACAGAGAGAGAGAGAGAGAGAGAGAGAGAGAGAGAGAGAGAGAGAGAGAGAGAGATGGTGGAGACTGAGTATGTAAAAACTGATGTCCATGTATTTTTTTTCTTTTTGTTGTTATGATGATGGTGATGATGATGATGATGATGATGATTATTGGGCACACCGATATGAGCTTTTCTTTGTTTTTTTTTTTTCATTTTCTCTACGTATTATCCCTACAACGACCAAAGTGGCATTCCCTTCTAAATGTTGGTGATTTTATTCAGGTGTGTGCAAGATGTTTTTTTTTTTTTTTTTTGAATTTTACAACGGGCTTTAACTCAAGTCATCTGCTGTGGTTGCATCAAGAACTGCCCAACGTTTGTCTGTTTGCTGAGAGATAGTACACAACTCCACCCAGGTTCGCCTCTGAAAAGATGGTTAGGCCCGGGGAGCTAGGTGGGCAGGGGGCGGGGAGGGAGGGGGGGGGGGGCGGTGGGGGGGGGGGGGGGGGGATAAGGATTGAGGGGGAGGGGGGGGGAAAAGGGGAAAGGAGAGCGGAATGGAAGTGGAGGGAAGGGAAGTTCAGGTGGGTAGTGTAACAAATGCTGAGCACGTGACAGCAGAACAACTGTCACTGCTGATAGTCATTTGGAAGCCGACAGCAGAAGGAAAGAGACGAACGTTTACAGTTGTGGTGTATGTGACCAGCAAAAACTTGTGAGTGGTTTGTTTGTGAATGGCTCTTTGTTGCACCAACTGTCAGCACAAACTGCATACATTCGAGCTTCATTCTTTGAATGGATTAGTGATTTCTTGAATTTTTCTTTTGTTGATAAGGTGGAAGATAGGACAACAGACGAAAATACTGAACAAAGGTGCAGAAAACCATGCAGCAGAGCAATGAATTTCTGAGCATGAATTTAATGACTGGTTTTATCATTAGGGTACATGTTGTTATTGTTAGTTGTTGTGTTGTTGCTACCAGTACAAGGCTTACATAAGATTAATTTGCTGAGAATTCAGGGATCATGTGTGTTTGTGATTTTAGCAGTGATGATGGTCAGATTTTGTTGTTCTTTTTTTGTTTTGAGGACTGCGTTTTAGTTAAAGATGGCGAGATGATGTTTATGTAAAAGTCAGAGTAATACATTCAACACTTTGTGCCTGAAAACTTTAGATACAATCGTCATGGATGGCAAATGGGATGAATTACTACTGTAATGAATGCTATTTACGACCTTTCTTTTTTTTTTTTTTAATGTCAACTCTCATCTTTTTTCTCTCAGAGATGAAGCAGCACAACGTATCATCAGTTTGTGTGTGTGTGTGTGTGTGTGTGTGCGTGCGTGCGTGCGTGCGTGCGTGCGTGTGAATGCATGTGTTGCATTTCAGTGCGTGTGTGTGCGTGCACACTGCATGCATGCTGGTGGTGTGTGTGTGTGTGTGTGTGTGTGTGTGTGTGTGTGTGTGTGTGTGTGTGTGAGAGAGAGAGAGAGAGAGAGAGAGAGAGAGAGAGAGAGAGTTTACCATCAGGTCAAAACCCGGAGAGATATTTCTGTTTTTCATACCCACCTTTTTTCTTCGTAGATTCAGTACATTAATGTCGAAATCCTGGTATATATTCTTAGTGTCAGACAATTTTAAAATGGTTGATGTAGAAAATGAAAGTGAACATTTCACAGGTTGATGTCTGAAAATTTGAATTTTGGAAACTCCATAAAGGCCATTAAAGAATGTAGTAGAATCGTTTTAGCTTTGCTTAAATGAAGAGATTATAGTTAGTGTCAACATGGTGTATAGAAACTTTGCAGTCTAGTCTGCCTGTAGATTACAACGTTGTTGTTTTTAAAAAAAAAAAAAAAAAAAGGAATTCTGAGTAACTCCAGCAGTTAACAAGGACAAACAAAATACAAGAGACAAAACACAACATTCGACCTCCTAGGTCTTCTGTAGCGAGAGATAAACAACATTCAGGACAGTGAAAATGAAGAACGAGCAATCACTTATCTTCTCGAATTCCGCGCTAGATGGGCGTTGTTGAATGAAAACGAGGACACTGCGAGTTAAACTTGTAACGATAATGATAATAATAAAGATAGCAATAATGATGATGATGATGCTGAAAATGTTAAAAAAAAAAAAAAACCCAGACGATTCCTATCACTTTTAGTCATAATGACAATTGTAGTTGTAGTATGAACAGTGGCTATACACACAGGAGAAGCGCAGGGTCATAGTACTGTCAAACAACATTGTTGTAATGGCAACGATTTTAGTGGAGATGATTATGAATATAATGGTTATGATGATGATGATGATGATGATGGTAATAGAAATAAAAAAGGAAACAAACAAAAACTCGGCTGGAGTAATATTAATGTCAAGTCATGCTGGTTTGCTGATGAACAGGGTTTGAAATAAAAAAGCATTAATTTGATGGTAAAATTCCAGTATGAAAGTACCTCATGAAACTATGCTTATGAAAAAAGAACAGAAGAAAATGCTGGAATGATGCGACCAACAATGTTTTTCTATCAGCTTTCAGTTCAACGTAATACGACACATGATGCCTTTTAACAATTACAATTTTGCACTATATATGCTGTCATATCTATAGAAACATCACTTTTTTTGTGTAAAATAAGATAATGTTGCTTATAGCCCAGCCGACCGCAGAGAGCCATATCAGGGCTGTCACCACGTTAAAATCAACTCACAAGTCATTCATTCACACAATTCTTAAAAACACATCCTCTAAAAAAAAAAAAAAAAAAAAAATCCACCACCGTAAAACCTCAGATCCGATGAAAAATGTTAATCTCTTTCAAGAAGTCAAAGCTGGCGTCAGGTGGAACATCTCTGAACAAGGTTTTCATGGAATCTGCTGTAAAACGTTTGTGTCTCGCATCATGCAAGTTTCAACGCTCTAAAAGAACATGTTTCATTGTGAGTGGCACATGACATGGAATGCACCATGGAGCTTTTTTGTGAAAAAATTTTTAAAACCCCCATATAAAGAACAACCTAGAGTAGGGGGATAAGTAGAGAAGAGGGATGAGGAGTAGGAGACACACATCATCTTCCACTTCAACGCCAGCTCGTTGGTTTTTTCTCTGTCTTTTTATTTCGAATCACAGTTGAACCAATAGACTGATTTAGACTAACCCAAGCTCAATGACCTATTAAGACATAAACAATGATATTATAAACGTTAGATATCATTAAGAATACACATATTGAAAAAAAAACATAATTATTAAACATGAGGAATAGTTTTATAAAGCGCATTTAACAAAGGTTCAAAGCAGGGAAGAGATCAATCATTAACAAGGCACAAATCATTCAAACTAAGCCAAGACAAGTATCAAACGTTCATAGTGAAATCATACCTTAAAACAGTAGGTCTCGGCTTCAAAGAATATCTGAATATGGACCTTGCAGCACATAACCATTATCAAAATGAAAGTGCAAGGATTGACGGTAAAAACGCACAAAAGGGCCTCCCCGTTGCGAACGATAGGAGGTAAAAACATATCTTTGCTATCAACCACACAATTGAGTCATTATCATAACATTAGCGATGTGGGCTCCCCGTTGCGAACGAGAGGAGTTACAAATAGTCAAAAGCATGGATGATAAAGGTGTAGGCGAGCAACAGTGTTATCAAGGAACATATATAAACACGCAGAAAAAGGGACTCCCCGCTGCGAACGGCCAGAGTTATGAATAATGAATGAAATTAATGAATATCCAATTTTCCACACAAGGCATCATCTGGGCCGTATAGCAGTTATACAGTTGTATGAAAAATACTGAGAAAACTGGACACCATCAATAATCTGCGTAATGTCCACATATTTGATCAAAATTTAAAAAGATCATACGTCGCACATCAACCAGCCAACTAGATACGATCATACCGTACTTTTTTTCTCTCCGTACATACACCTACCTCAGGACAGTGTGTGCTACTGCTCCTCAGGTTTCACCGTTACACCCCGGCCCATCAATGGCTGTTGCTTTTCAGCCCTGCAATAGACCCACGGGTGTATATATAATAAACTAATAAACGCTCACAAACTAACCGATGCTGGAAACAAGCAGACCGACCGATGGCTACTTGCACACAAAATAGAGCCACATGAACGCACGAACAACCCAACAACATCCAGGTACTTGCTTAATTACACAGCCAAGTAACCACACGACCATTTAGTCCCTCAAAGAATAATACAATTGAAGAAATAGGTAAAAAACATTCTTTTGTAGATAGTCAGCAACTCAGACGGAGGAATCGCCAAAAATTGCCTTCACTGACAGGATCTTAATCATTTGAACAGGCCGAACAGGCGTGGTTTGGTCACTGTGACTTAACCCTGTCCGTCTTGCCAGCCAACAAGGGCGACGTACTCAAGTCAGTTTGTCTAGTGTTCGAACACAAGGAACGTGCAGGGTGCGCGTTAAACTTAATCCAGCAATCACAATCAAAAAACACCAAGGTCTGTAATCTATGTTTTGTGGCATCGATTTGTATGTTACTAACAATACAATGTGTGATAATACTGAATTGCTGTTTTCAGTTTCAGACTTATCAAATGCCAGCCCCTCTTCAGTTGCAGAGTTATTTGTATAAATGCTGGTGGAAATTTAATATTTCACATTTCCAGTCAATAAGAAAATGGAGTTTAAACAATGAAAAATGAGAACATATAACTTTTAACTTCCATCTACTTGTATTGTTTCACTAACATACTACTCTATCTGCCTTCATTCTAGATAACACATAACCAAACCGTAGGCAAAAACTATCAACATACTATTATATTCACAAACATATGAATAACGGAATCAGCGTCACAGCCTCTACCGCACTCTCCTCAGTTAAGAAATGGCCTTAGAGTCAGGATGGGGGGAGTTTATAGGCCTCTCAGCCTCTTTTAACGAGATCTTTCTAGAAACTCCTTTTGTGGCCATCGCTACGCCTGAGTCATAATGGAACCATTAGAAGCGTCTAATATAAATGATGTCAGATCCGGCTTTGCCGCGCTCCCATAACTGTGTCCAAGCCTCCAACTGACATCTTACCCCACACGGCCCGACAAACAATGGGCAGACCATCATGTAAGTAGCTGGATCTGGAAGGGCGCAGGTGGACATTAAGACAGATCTTCAGAGCCTGTATCTAAGGCAGAATCTGGCATGTGTCAACTCCATTGCCAACGACTTCCACCTGTGGAAATAATATTTACCTCTACTTAAGGCTCAAGCCTTACTCAGCAAAGACAACGTCACCTTAGGCGTCAAGGATTCCCAGGACTGTCTCCTTGGCCTCTAACTTGTCTCCCAGACCGATCCATTCAGACCAGCCATGGTCAAAGGGAGGCTGAAGCCCTCCTCAGCAAAGGCAACACCGATTACGGCATCGCAAAGTCCAATGGCTGACTCCCCAGCCTCTAATAAGCCTTCTAAACCAGTCTGCCCAAACCTGCTGTAGTCAAAGTGTCTGTCGAGCGACCACAGTTTGCAGACATTTTAACTGACACTCCAAACTACCAGCTAAGCTACCCCTCACTGTGATCCCATCTATTAGGCGAAGCTGCATTTGGGTCAACTCCCTCGTTGATGGTTCCCCTATTTGTGAAATGTTTTTAAATAGGTTCCATCCCACATTTGAGGACGCGCGCGCGCACACACGCACGCACACATGCACATGCGTGTGCACGCGCATTCACGCCCTAGCGCACGTACGCACGCACACACGCGCGTGCTTTTCCAACAAAAAACGAAATAAAAGAAATGTTCTCAAAGTGAACCTAACAGTGCCTGAAATAATAGGAGAGCAGCGGCGTAACAAAGGAAGTGTTCTCTCTGAGACATAACGACCTCAGGTTCTTAATATCTGTGACATAACAACCTCAGGTTCTTAATATCTGTGACATAACGACCTCAGGTTCTTAACGCATCTACCATAAAATAAAGTACTAGAGAGGATTGTGAAAAAAATGCTATTCTGTCCATGTTGGTTTTATTCCAGTCATTTTGATAACAGAAGGAAGTTTCTGTGTTGTCATATGAAATTTCGTCATCCCTAATTTGGCCAACAGAGAAGCGTCTAGCTTGTGTTGTTTCATTTCTTCCCTTAATAAGGTAGCATAGAGGTGAGTATAACGTCCTGTTGTCCAGATGCCCTTAAGGACTTGGTCTTGGCAGACCCTGTGTATATTGGTCTTCTGCAGCCTCATTTTCCTAGTCATGTATTCTCTATGAGCGTCACACGGTGTGCCTTGGACAATGAGCCATGTCTGTTTCTCAGGTCACAGAGCAGAATGGATCATACGGCTGACCTGAGCTCCACTCTCCAGCAGGCTCCACCTCCACCCAGCAAGAGAAGCTCAGCTGCTGCTGACAAAGGAGACGACCACCATGGAAAGCTCAATCTTGCAGACTTACCAGACGTGGTGTTGGTGCTCCTGTTCAAGATGCTCCCAGTCCCTGACCGAGGTCGCCTGGCGCGCACCTGTTCAAGGCTGTCTTCCTTCATGCAGTGCCCTTCAGTGTGGACTGACGTCTTCATTCAGCTTGATGCGACGATTACTGACGATTCGGTGAAAGTCTGCTTCCTGGGTCCAAGGGACAGTAACATGGTTAAAAAATATGGAGCGTACTTCCAGCGCACTACCATTTATTTTTCATGTTGGACGATTTCACAAGAAGTTTGTGACATGTTGTGTCTGTTTGATCAGAGAGAAGTCAAAATGAGACTGTTAATGCGAGTAGGTCTTAGCATCCTCAATGCAAGGAACCACTGGGTTAAATTCCCAGCCTGTCCCTGGCCGAGCCTGCTCACAGTACAGCAGATATGATACACACATTCAGCTCACCTGCAAGCATCACTTTTGAATTTGCTCACCATCATTTTCATTTGTTTTCAAATTACAAAGAAATTCTACTGCCATTCCAAGTTGGCCAGGTTTTGTTCCATGCTCACAGAGCTGGTATTGTCAGAACTATGGGCAGAACAAAAGCTGGCAGCACTATACGGTCTGTCCCCTACACCCACAGCAGCTCTTATTTCAAACTTTCATGCTCCGAGGAGGCCTGAATTAAGCCTCCATGACGCCAGTCAAGAACTGCTTCTTGCACTGTCTGATTCCTCGGGCAGGCGGAGCCCATTGCGCACTCTTGTCCTCCAACATGGGGATGGGAGAGAGAGTAGGACGGAGACTTTCCCTGCAGTTGTCATCAGCTGTTTGGAGGAATCTGACATCAGCGTGTCCTTCTCTGACTGTTGAATGTTATTTTGTTTGCCATCACATGCCCCCTCTAAGTCAAGTGATAAAACCGGAAACGCCATTGGTCAAACTGAAAGTCTCTTGTAAATAAACACTCTGACACTGACAGTGCCCAGTTTGCCCAGGTGTGCACAGAACACAAAAGCAGCCTTCAGTTCTATGGTCTCTCTGCTGTCCTACTGCTTTTTCCTTTTTAACAGCGTTCCACAAAGCGTTTTGAACTGCTGTTGGTGTCCGGAGGCCCAACCTGTGGTTGTCCATCAGGGTCCTGAAAGACCGCCAGGCTGTCAGCGAGAACAGCCTTGAGGCTGCAAGGAGGGGTCAACCAACACCCAGGCGCCGCCGAAAGTGGCGCACCCTGAGGAAGGGTTGACGACGCTCAAAGCTGAGTACAACCATGGTAAAACTATGGAGGGGGGGGGGGGGGGGGGAGGAGTGTTTCTAGGGATGGTGTGGTGTGGTTGGGGGTGGTGGTGGTGGGGGGGGGGGGGGGGGGGGGGGGTGGTGGTGTTGTTGTGGTGATATGGAGTTGGTGTGGCTGGGGGTGGTTGTGGTGAATGGGGAGGGGGGGGGGGGGGGGGGGGGCTGCGGGGTTGTGGTGATGGTGGGGTTGGGGTGGGGTGGAGAGGCAGTGGGTGTAGTGGTGATGGTTTAAGTGGGTGTATGTATCTCTTGATCTCCTCGATCAGAAGACCTAAAGAGCCGAAAAAGAAATATATAACTGCACAATATATATGATTTTTTTTTTTTTTTTAGCTCTGGAAGGCCTTTTGGCCAAGGAGATCAAGAGGTACACATGCATACAAAGACACACAAACATATACACAGAGGTGAAACAAAAAGTGCGACAAATCTTTTGCTTATCTGTTTAGGAGGGCTGTTAGGGATGTGAGAAATATATTCCACTTATCCAAAGTTCCGCTTAGCCGTCGATTCGCTTACTAGTCGAAAAGTTAATATTCCAAAGAAGAGCTTTGGCTGGGAAATGAAAATTGCTTTCAGGTATGTGAACTTTCGTTTATCCGTGTTTCAGGTAAGCATACAATTGTATGTATGTACTCTTGTGTATGAGTGTGCAGGAGACCGCACGCTGGACGAGTACTGGGAGGCAGTCGGCTACCTCGTGCACCATTGAGACTGTCTCCGGATGCCCTGGTTCTCCAGACCGAATCTAGTCTTTTCTGCAGAGAGAGAGAGAGAGAGAGAGAGAGAGAGAGAGAGAGAGAGAGAGAGAGAGAGAGAGAGTTCTGAGTGAGAGAGAGAGAAAGAGAGTTAACTTTGTGGAGGATGCCAATCGCTTGTTATAAATAATAGCGATATCATCATGTTGATTTTTTTTTTAGTTTGTTATTGTTTGATTTTGTGAAGATTTTCATTGCTTAGTACGTTTCCGGGGGAAATGCGTCATTATTATAACCATTCTTTTTTATTTCATGCCAGGCATCCTGAAGTCGTGCCACACACGCACGCACCACCGCTAAAGTAAACACCGCAAACACGCGCAATCACTCCTTTCACTCAAGGCGCATTAAATAAATACACAACACCGAAAAAAATGGTTTTTCCTCCCCCTCCTCCTATGGGAGAACAAATATTATTAGTACATACAATTCTCAAAGCAAGTTATCCACACCTCCTCTCCAATGGGGAGACAACACAAAACACACACAAACACACCTCCTCTCTAATGGGGAGACGACACAAAACACACACAAACACACCTCCTCTCCACCAACGAAGTAACACCAAATAAATACAAACACACCTCCTCTGCACCAAGGAGGTAACACCAAATAAATACAAAACACACCTCCTCTCCACCAAGGAGGTAACACCAAATAAATACAAACACACCTCCTCTCCACCAAGGAGGTAACACCAAATAAATACAAACACACCTCCTCTCCACCAAGGAGGTAACACCAAATAAATAATACAAACACACCTCCTCTCCACCAAGGAGGTAACACCAAATAAATACAAACACACCTCCTCTCCACCAAGGAGGTAACACCAAATAAATACAAACACACCTCCTCTCCACCAAGGAGGTAACACCAAATAAACACAAACACACCTCCCTCTGCACCAAGGAGGTAACACCAAATAAACACAAACACACCTCCTCTGCACCAAGGAGGTAACACAAATAAACACAAACACACCTCCTCTCCACCAAGGAGGTAACACCGGGTATTGTTTCCCCTTCAATTGAAACGCTCATAAAACATGGGGGATATGTCACTATCCATCATCACCGTACTTTTACCATAAACCATGATCTTATGACATCAACACAGGAGATCAATCAAATCACAATTCACAACAGTTGAGGTTATAATTATTATAGTAGAGTCCTAACATCATAGGGGAATGCGCCATTCATTCTTCATCCATATGGGGAAATGCGCCGGAGTCATTCTTCATCAACACGGATTATTGTCTTCTGATACCAATTCAGGAGGTAACCACTCCTCTCTCAATCAGTCAAATTATGAGGTCTCAATTCCCCTCGACATCTTCTTACCAAGTTTCTTCAGTCCCCCATACATTCTTCTACAAAACAGCCCTCTCTGGCCCAAAGGGGAGTTGCCTGGCTGGAATCCTCCTCCGTGAGGAAGGGTACTGCGGGCGAGGTCCGCCACCCGTCCCAGGCTGGAATCAGGTCCGGCACCTCCACCACCTTGGGAGTCGGATAGAAAAAGAAAATTGAACTGGCATCGAAATAAGTCAGTGACTAGGAAAAGAAAATCGAGCAAGATTTTAGACTTCCCACAGTCAACAGAGTTCACCTGTGACACCAGGTGCTTCCATCATTACTACGTGTAGGGCGAGGTTTTAGTGAGGAAGTAGAGAGGCTTGAATCAGTAAAAACGGAATATGGCAAACTATACCATACAGTCGTACAAAACATAATTCAATACATTACCACACTATACAATACAGTATCACACAGTACTATACAATACAATATACTAAGATACAATACAATGCAGTAAAATGTGCGTGTTTACGCCGGGAGGGTTCTAAAGTGCCTCACACAACTTACAGCAGTGGGTATCTGGAAACCAAGCCAGACGTGAAACACAAGAAACAAAGCGCTGCACACTCGTTCAGGTAGAAATGCTGCTTTGTGACTACCGTATGACACTGACCAAACCAACAACGCCTGCGTGTCCAAGCGAGCACGCATTTACACACACACACACACACACACACACACACACACACACGCAAACACGCACGCACAAAGCTCTGTGTGTGTGTGTGTGTGTGTGTGTGTGTGTGTGTGTGTGTGCGTGCGTGCGTGCGTGCGTGCGTGCGTGTGTGTGTGTGTGTGTGTGTGTGTGTGTGTGTGTGTGTGTGTGTGTGTGTGTGTGTGTGTGTGTGTGTGTGTCTGACTGTGTGTGTGTGTGTGTGTGTCTGTGTCTGTGTGTGTGTGTCGCTGGTGTCGGTTGTGGTGGGTTGTGGTGGGTTGTGGGTTTATTAAAGCATAAAACCTGTCTCCCTCTGTCCTCCCTCCCATCCCCCCTCTCTCTCTCTTTTTCTCTCTCTCTCGATTTTTTTAACATATGTGAAAGAGCGGGAGTGTTGGTAGATGAGATTAACGTCCTAATCCAGAGAGAGAGAGAGAGAGATAGAGAGGTCGTGCAGAATGCTATCGCGCTGAAGACGTCGCAAACTACCCTTCCTTCTCTTCCGCCCACTCCCTCCCCACCTCCTCCCCATTTAGAAAGAAAGAGGGTTATTTACCGCCAATGACATAGTAAAAAAAAAAAGTACAGGCCAAAAAAAATGTCTTGTCCTGTACTTTGTTTAACTTTGTTTGTTTGTGTCCTGGGCGGTAAATAACCTCCTCTCTTTCTAACTTTTACTTCATTCTCTGAGCGAACGACTTTGAATGGATGACACAGCAAACGACCGAATGAAGCGTCCGCATGCAGCTCTTCCGTCGCTACTACCC
This sequence comes from Conus betulinus, assembly GCA_016801955.1. Taxonomy (NCBI): domain Eukaryota; kingdom Metazoa; phylum Mollusca; class Gastropoda; order Neogastropoda; family Conidae; genus Conus; species Conus betulinus. The sequence goes on from JADBJO010008438.1 coordinate 31,412, forward strand.
AGGTAGGCAGCCCGTTGCGTACAAGAGTGAGTGCGTGGATTGTAGTGGGGCAGTTAAGGTAGTAAATATCAGTGAATCGTGCACTTCATAGTAGAAGCATGCCATTTGGCATGTGGGTACCTAGACCCTTTCTGAATGATATGAGAGAGGGAAACACAATGGGCGTGACCTCTGGAGGGCGTGGCCATACATTTAATTAGGTCAGTGTGTCATGTTCTTTCTTTTTCGTTTTTTTGCACAAAACTGCATTCTTGCAACAAAAAACTGCTTCAGAATAACCCTGAGTATGTATTCGATAAGACGTATGAAGACAAGCCTATATTGAAGCTAACTTGTAAGAATCTAATAAAGTAGGTCATTTAAAAGTAGGTCAAAGTCCTTAAAATCGTATTGTTTTTATTTTTTTTTTACATTTTTTTGGCTCCAAGTAGTTTGCAAAGTTCATAACTAACAGTGATTACCTTTATAGCAGAAAAAATGGTGTAAACTTACTTTTGAAAATGAAAACAAGCATTTTGTCACTTAAAAAACAAGTAGGTCAAGTATTTTTGACTTCTTAATGGCTTATCTTTACATGTTTTGGTGTCAGATTTAACCAGTTCAGCTGCTTCTAGAAGGGAAAGATAGGGTTCAAGTACTTGATTGTCTCTATACTTATTGCCTAAGTTGACAGACTGTTGAGTTGCCTTTTTATATCCCAAGATTTGACCTATTTAGGACTCATTTGCTATCAATATACTATGTGATTGGTTGGAACCGTTGGAATACGTCAGGGTGGTTTTCTTCCAGCACTGCAAAAATCTCGGGTGTGAACTGCCAACCAGCGAGCATAGTTGACATGATCCATGGCAAACATCCAAGGTACCAACTTCATCAGGCAAAAGCTGAAAAATACATAACTGGAAGTCCAGGGCGTAGTCCAGTATGCAAACTGTGGCTGTTCATCTGCCATCTTCATGCTCCAGTCGTGGGAAACCCAAAGGAGTGCTCGGATCTGACTCCAGAAACTTTGTGTTATGCACGCCACTGCAAAATGTGTAATGCAGCTGCCGTACTTGGTGGGCATGCCTTGTTCTGGTCAGATGAACTGCTTTGGCTAACAACTCAGCAATACCAGAGGATGCAGTCTCGGCTAGTGTGATGGCAGATTCCATCCGGAACCCTTCAGCCAGTCCCCAAGCGTTTTGAGCGCTGCCATTTTTATGTGAAGGCCTCCTAGCATGATGACAAAGTGTTTCTCACCAAATGTGTCTGGTCAGCACCACTGAATTTTCTTTGCCAAGGCAAACAGTGGCTGGTCCATGCCAAGCACAGGGGTTTGTCCTGGATTGAGGTGTTGGGTGGCTGCTTTTTACCAGTCATGACATGTCTGATTAGGGAAGTGGAGTGTGCACTGTCCACATGGAAAGGTAGGAGTCCAGTGATGGCAGATGGGATGCCATCTTGTAGCTGAAGAGATGCATGATAAACAACCCATGAAATTCCATCTTCATTGTTCACAGGCTCTGTCTCCAGTGCTGCTAAGACATGTTTCAACCAGGCATACTCCTTGGTGCAGCTTTGAATCTCAGGACTGATGTCTGGCTGATTACCTCCTGGTAATGGAGGCACCAGATGTTCCTGGTGTGGGACAGGCACAGGAAACACATTGGTGTATTCAGGTAGCAACAAAGGAATGGTGCGATTTCGGCTGTTTGCTCCATCCTCAATAAGTGGCCTCTCTTGCTGTTCACCATCGACTTCACGGAGTCTGTGCTGAACAAGGGAAAGGCTGCTCCCATGGAAAGAATCTGATGAGGTCGTTGAAGTGGGACTGTGGTCTATATTGTCAACTATACCAGCTACAACAAACCTTTTCTCATGTTTGTTGGTTGGTACAACTTTTTCCTCCTCAAATCGTCTGCACACCTTGTGTGCTATCTCAGATGAAATTGACATCACCCTGTCATAAGAAATCCCAAGTCCAAGATCAGAAAGTATGGTAATGAGTCCCTTCTTTCTTTTTCTGCGCGCAATTTCAGACCAAGATAAATTGGTAGAGGGGTTTCTCGGTCTTTCTTGTGGCGCTGAAATTTTGTGTCCTTTGCAATCCTTCGACAACTGTAAACAGTCAGTTGGGAAAGAGTGAGAACTGCTTGTCTTTGAGGTGTTGCATCATACTCTGATGATCAATAGATGTTGGGCCATTAAGGATAAAGCTCATGAGCGCTTTCAGAGATGCTGGAACTGACTGTTCTTGGCAGTTGTCTTCAAAGACTCCTTTGAATTCCCCTTTTCCCTTCAATATGTCTTTCCTTATGATCTGGGCTGCTTTGACCAATTGAAGGGCATCAGAATCAATAGCGCACACTTTTTTCAAAGCATCACCCAGGCCTTTGTCAAATACAAGTATGACGTCTCTCCCTTGATATGCACACTTCAGATCTGAAATGGCTGCTTCAGTCTTTTTTTTTTTTTTTTTTTTTTTTTAGGCGTGTAGAATGTACCTTTTCGTCATTTAAACCAAAATGTGAGAGACGAGAAGTATATAGACGAAGTAGAAATGTCATGCCAAAGACAGGGGCTGTTTGGGGATTATCTCGGAAGCTTTCAATATAAGCCACAGCATCAGCAAATGCAATAGCATGTGCTGTTGATCTGTTTGTTGTTTCTTCTGATTCTTGTGTCTGGTTTGCTGGTACACGTCTGTAGAAGACAGACAGGCATTTAATGTGGTAATGACAATCCATTGCCACCATGTCTTTGACAGCAAGTTTTGTGAGTAACTCTTGATCGTTCAGTTGCTGAGCATGTGCACGAACTTTATCACCCAGGGGCAAAGTAAGAGCATGATGAAGTGCACTGGGAGATCCACTGCAGAAAAAGCATGTTGGTCCTGTGCCCCATCTCATCTGTCTCACAGCTGGATTCATCTGCAAGTTTCCATGTTTTCACAGGACTGGGTTTGTCACTTGCTGGCTTTCTTTTCCTGTTTTAAACAGTGTTGCTTAATTTTGCACGACAGGATTTGTGCCAAGAAGCTTTGTGCTTCCTCAAGGTCTCCTCAAAACCATTTCCTTCATCCAGTTTAGACAATGGAATAGAAAGTGGGGACTCACCCAACTCCTGAAAAGCTGTCAAATTGTAAGCAACGTAGGTATACCCTGCTCCATCTCCTTTTGCTCCCTTTGCTGGACATATCAAAGGTGCTTTGCTAATAGGTTCTGGCACAGAGCGCACAGATTCCAGTCAACTGTCATCAACTTCTTCAGAGGGAAATGGTACACTGGGGTCGTCTATCCTCTTATAGTCACGAGACATCCCCACTTTCTGACTGCCTACAGACTGGGAACTGCAACAAAGACAAAAAAGCAAAACCTGAGTTTTGACGCCAATGGATGACCATATAATTTGCACCGATCAGTTTTGATTCCGCTATGATGACAACCAACTTAGCAAGTTCACAGAACTGATTTTCATTTTTTGTTTTATTTTTTTTTGAGCATTTATCATCAATACAATTAAAATTAATGTTGATACGAGCTTATAATTGATATTGTTCTTGTAAATAAGAACTGTGGCATTTGTGTCAGTCAGACACTGGCAAAAAAAAAAACAAAAAAAAAAAACAACAAAAAAACAAACCACCACCACCAAGAATTGCTTCGGAATTCTGGCTGAATGCAGTCTTTATCTTAAGAAGAACAACGTGAATATTTCTGATATCTAAAAACCGATTTTTAATAATTAAAAGTTAAAATGGGAAATAAAACTGGATTAAAATTAATGTATGTAAACTCACCGGCTGTGAAAAGGTTGTTTAGTCACAGTCAAATAGCTGCATTATGCTGAAAGCCGCTCCAAATGTGCTGAAATTTGATTTTACAGAAAGACATCAAAATCAGTACACCAAGAATGAAACAAAGCCGTTCGCACGCGTGGTGGCCACGACCGGTGATTTTTTTTTGCACCCTCATAGGAATATTTGCAACCTAATCAGTCTTCTATGTATTTTTCCCTGATCACACGTAATGTACATAGACATTTCTGTTCTCAATTTTATTTGATATTCACATGTCTCAAACGTTATTTAAACGGAAGAAACTTAATAGAACACCAAGTGAAACGTGTTACTTTTCACGTGGTTGACTCGTCTAAGTACACACCGCTAGCGGCGATGACAGATCTAGAGCAGGCGCGAGTCTGCTCCCCGACATTGGCAACGGGATGCTTTGGCTGGTGCTATGGTGTTCTAATTGTGTCAAAAATTCAGTTATTGAAAACTTTGATCGATCACTGCTCCTAAAACAGGGGGCTGTGATCATGTTTCCCTCTCCAGACATAATCAGCATGGTTCATAGTATCATTGTGCAAGAGGAAATGTTTCTACTAAAAAAACGCAACATCATAAATCTTAGCTCCTCCACTATTGGAGGCACCTAGAAGCTTTGGCAAGGAGGTTTTAAAATGCTTTTTGATAATATTATCATTGTCATTATCATCATCATCATTATTATTATAACTGTTGTTATCATTATTATTATTATTATTATCTCTAGTCTTTCTGATCACTATGATCTTGGACTTTTCTTTTCGAACATTTATAACTGTGTTACCCTAACAGACCGCCCATATTCATGTGAGCACATAGTTGTGTGAGATCAGTTGGGCCAGTGTCTTTTCACGATTACAAGAAAAAAAGAAAAAGAAAAACCCGGATCCAGAGAGGAAACAATGCAGGCAGAGGGAGAGTTCTAGCATTCCATGCAGCCATAATTGTCCCGGGGTGGGGGGGGGGGGGGGGGGGGGGGGGGGGTGGAGGAGCAGAGGAATGGAAGATACTTCCCACGGTATGACAGCTTGGGCTTGCTTGTACTGTCCTGGAAGGAGGGTGTGGGAGGGTGGCAGTACAGGCCCATGCGTGCCCATATGGTGAGGGGACAAAGAGGGTTGGAGGGTGGGGGGGGGGGGGGGGGGGGGGGGGGGGGGGGGAGGCAGACTGAGACAGGCAGACAGGTTCGCCAGTAGCAACCGACATTGCCTAACCTCTTCTTAACAGGAACTCCTGGGAAACAGCACCCCAGGTAGCCTGCCTTTGGAAGAAAGGATTGCTGAAAGAGAATGGGGATGGAGGAGGGAAACGGGATTGAGTAAGAGAGGTGCGAGTGGAGGGGGCCAAAGGGGGTGGGAGAAGTGGAGGTAGGGAGTGCTAAGACATGTGGAGGAGAAAGGTGGGTGGAAAGGGAGGAACGCATTTAGCACTAAGGGGAAAGGGGGGGGGGGGGGGGGGGGGGGGGGGGGTAGGGAGTGCAAAGACAAACAATGGGGGAGGAGATAGGTGGGAGGAAAGGGAGGAACGCATTGAGCATAAGGGGAAAGGGGAGAGAGGGGGGCGGGAGGCAGGGTAGTACAGTGAGGTTTGTGTGTGCGCATTAAAGGCTAGCCAACAAACAACCCGCTGTTCAGTCATGAGAACCAAGACCCCCTTCACATATATCTGTACGGGAACATTGCGTCCTTTAGTTCGTTGGACGTTAATCTCAATATCAACTGATACCAGAAGCAGGGCAGGGAAAGGGAGGATTTCTATCACTGTTGACCCTGTGATTTGAACAGGACTTGCGAGTAGTCTATACACGATACTTAATGCAATATAATGTGCAATCTTTCAGCATTGATTTAAATTTTCTCTCGATACTTTGAGAAGATTTCTGGCTTCTTTATTAGTTTTGGACAGTGTGGAAGAAATATTGAAGGCAAAAAAGTGTAAAACGAAATGCAAATGCAGAACATGAGCCTAGCCCCTAACTGTACCATTTAAAAACCGAATAAAATAATTGGTCATATCTCAGAGGTTTTGTGCGTGCTATTGTTGATTGTTAATATCAACATGTGCTTTACATATTGATCATTATATATAAAACAACGTGTTGATCAGCAGTAGTTGAAGAGCTCATAACACTTCTTTCTGAAGCACTGAGGGTAGTAAGATTATTGGCGATTTTATGACAAGTTATTTCTCACCGTGCCATGAATTAAAGCAAAAATCGAAGATTGCCGGTACATTTCACTTTCAAGCTATGAAATCGATTTTGGAGGATGATAAATAGAGTGAGTTTAAGTATTGTTGTTACGTGCGCTATATTTCGATCATGTTTTTTTGTTCTCTTTCATCATTTCGGTCCCAGTCATATCTGCACTTCACATTTTAATTAAAATTATGATATAATCATTAATTTCTCTACAAGCCCTCGTGGGAAGAGTATAATTTAGAGAAATGTCTTTGTACGACCATGTGTTCTTTGAATTAATACTCAGAAATTTGTTGTGCATCAGTTAATTTGACTGTCGAGTGAGAAATGGGCAAGTGAGAATGATAGTAGCGTCCCATTATCTTATTCACTTGTCTACATGGATAAAAGAAACAATTAATGGTTGTAGAATTGAATCTCTATTCAAACACACATTTTCGGAAAGGTCTTTGTTCAGTGTTTAGGAACTTTAGATCTGAAAGAGGGTGTAAACTTTCTGCAAACAACAATGGTGTGTGTGTGTGTGTGTGTGTGTGTGTGTGTGTGTGTGTGTGTGTGTGTGTGTGTGTGTGTGTGTGTGTGAGTGTGTAAACGCACGTCCATGAGTGTGTGTGAACACGAGGTCTTTGTTGGATTGGTTAGTGCCACGCGGGAGTCACAGAACAGCATTTCTACCGAAGTGAGTGTGCAGCACGTTGTTTCATGTGCTTCCTATCTGGTTTTGCTTCCAGATACTCGCCACTGTAAGTTGTGCGAGTCTCTGTGGGAATGGTATAACTCCCAATAACCCGTCATATGACATTAACTTTAAAGACCTTTTACATTAAACAGTACTTCCCCTCCCCCCATCTCTCTCTCTCTCTCTGTATGTGTGTGTGTGTGTGTGTGTGTGTGTGTGTGTGTGTGTGTGTGTGTGTGTGTGTGTGTGTGTACATGTGCGTGTCTGCTGACAAAGAGAAAATGAAAAGAAAGAGAGAGATAGAGGACTGTATTTACATATTTATCTACATACCTACAACAGCATCAAAAAGTTTAGAGAAGGGGGGGGGGGGGGGGGGGGGGGGGGGGGGGCGCATGCAGCAGCGGAACAAAGGAAGTGTTCTCTCTGAGACATAACGATCTCAGGTTCTTAATATCTGTGACATAACGACCTCAGGTTTTTAACGCATCTACCATAAAATGAAGCACTAGAGAGGATTGTAAAAAAAAATCCTCTTCTGTCATTGTTGGTTTTATTCCAGTCATTTTGATAGCAGAAGGAAGTTTGTGTGGTATCACATCAATTTTGTCATCCCTAATTTGGCCAGGCGTCTTGCTTGTGTTGTTTGATTTCTTCCCTTAACTAAGGTAGCATAGAGGTCAGTATAACGCTGTGTTGTCCAGAGGCCCTTAAGGACTTGGTCATGGCAGACCTGTGTATATTGGACTTCTGCAGCCTCATTTTCCTAGTCATGTATTCTCTATGAGCGTCAGACAGTGTGCCTTGGACAATCAGCCATGTCTGTTTCTCAGGTCACTGAGCAGAATGGATCATACGGCTGACCTGAGCTCCACTCTCCAGCAGGTTCCACCTCCACCCATCTAGAGAAGCTCACCTGCTGCTGACAAGGGAGACGACCACCATGGGAAGGTCAACCTTGCAGACTTACCAGACGTGGTGTTGGTGCTCCTGTTCAAGATGCTCCCAGTCCCTTACCGAGGTCGCCCGGCGCGCACCTGTTCAAGGCTGTCCACCACCAATATGGAGCGTACTTCCAGCGCACTACCATTTATTTATCATAATGGACGATTTCACAAGTAGTTTGTGACATGTTGTGTCTGTTTGATCAGAGAGAAGTCAAATGAGACTGTTAATGCGAGTAGGTCTTAGCATCCTCAACGCAAGGAACCACTGGGTTAAATTCCCAGCCTGTCCCTGGCCGAGCCTGCTCACAGTACAGCAGATATGATACACACATTCAGCTCACCCGCAAGCATCACTTCTGAATTTGCTCACCATCATTTTTCATTTGTTTTCAAATTACAAAGAAATTCCACTGCCATCCCAAGTCGGCCAGGTTTTGTTCCATGCTCACATAGCTGGTATTGTCAGAACAATGGGCAGAACAAAAGCTGGCAGCACTATACGGTCTGTCCCCTACACCCACAGCAGCTCTAATTTCAAACTTTCATGCTCTGAGGAGGCCAGTCAAGAACTGCTTCTTGCATTGTCTGAATCCTCGGGCAGGCGGAGCCCATTGCGCACTCTTGTCCCTCCAACATGTGGATGGGGAGAGAGAGAGTAGGACGGAGACCTTCCCGCAGTTGTCATCAGCTGCTTGGACGAATCTGACATCAGCGTGTCCTTCTCTGACCGTTGAATGTTATTTTGCTTGCCATCACATGCCCCCTCTAAGTGATAAAACCGGAAACGCCGTTGGTCAAACTGAAAGTCTCTTGTAATAAGCACTCTGACACTGACAGCGTCCAGTTTGCCCAGGTGTGCCCAGAAAACAAAAGCAGCCTTCAGGTCTATCGTCTCTCTGCTGTCCTGCTGCTTTTCCTTTTTAACAGCGTCCACAAAAGCGTTTTGAACTGCTGTTGGTGTCCAGAGACCCAACCTGTGGTTGTTCATCAGGGTCCTGAAAGACCGCTAGGCTGTCAGCGAGAACAGCCTTGAGGCTGCAAGGAGGGGTCAACCAGCACCCAGGCGCCGCCGAAAATGGCACACCCTGGAGGAAGGGTTGATGACACTCAAAGCTGAGTACAACCATGGTAAGACCATGGAGAGAGAGAGAGAGAGAGAGAGAGAGAGAGAGAGAGAGAGAGAGAGAGAGAGAGAGAGAGAGAGAGAGAGGGAGAGGGGGGGGGGAGGGGAGTGTTGCAGGGGGATGTGTGTGGTTGGTGGTGGTTGTGGTGGAGGGAGGGCTGGTGGTGTTGTGGTGATGGTGGGGCTAATGTGGTTGGGGGCGGTTGTGGTGGAGGGGGGGGGGGGGGGGGGGTCTGCGGGGTTGTGGTGATGGTGGGGTTGGGGGGGGGGGTGGGGTGGGAGGTGGTGGGTGTAGTGGTGATGGTTTAAGTGGGTGTATGTATCTCTTGATCTCCTCGATCAGAAGACCCTAAAGAGCCGAAAAAGAAATATATAACTGCACAATATATGATTCTTTTTTAGCACTGGAAGGCCTTTTGGCCAAGGAGATCAAGAGGTACACATGCATACAAAGATACACAAACATATACACAGAGGTAAAACAAAAAGTGCGACAAATCTTTTGCTTATCTGTTTAGGAGGGTTCTTAGGGATGTGAGAAATATATTCCACTTATCCAAAGTTCCGCTTAGCCGTCGATTCGCTTACTAGTCGAAAAGTTAATATTCCAAAGAAGACGCTTTGGCTGGGAAATGAAAATTGCTTTCAGGTATGTGAACTTTCGTTTATCCGTGTTTCAGGTAAGCATACGACTGTATGTATGTACTCTGTGTATGTGTGTGCAGGAGACCGCACGCTGGACGAGTACTGGGAGGCAGTCGGCTACCTCGTGCACCATTTAGACTGTCTCCCGATGCCCTGGTCCTCCAGACCAAATCTAGTCTTTTCTGCAGAGAGAGAGAGAGAGAGAGAGAGAGAGAGAGAGAGAGAGAGAGAGAGAGTTCTGAGTGAGAGAGAGAGAAAGAGAGTTAACTTTGTGGAGGATGCCAATCGCTTGTTATAAATAATAGCGATATCATCATGTTGATTTATTTTTTTTAGTTTGTTATTGTTTGCTTTTGTGAAGATTTTCATTGCTTTGTACGTTTCCGGGGGAAATGCGTCATTATTATAACCATTCTTTTTTTATTTTATGCCAGGCTTCCTGAAGTCGTGCCACACACGCACGCACCACCGCTAAAGCAAGCTCCGCAAACACGCGCAATCACTCCTTTCACTCAAGGCGCGTTAAATAAATACACAACACCGAAAAGTTGGTTTTTCCTTCCCCTCCTCCTATGGGAGAACAAATATTATTAGTACATACAATTCTCAAGCAAAGTTATCCACACCTCCTCTCCAATGGGGAGACAACACAAAACACACACACAAACACACCTCCTCTCCAATGGGGAGACAACACAAAACACACACACACAAACACACCTCCTCTCCAATGGGGAGGCAACACAAAACACACACAAACACACCTCCTCTCCACCAACGAAAGTAACACCAAATAAATACAAACACACCTCCTCTGCACCAAGGAGGTAACACCAAATAAATACAAACACACCTCCTCTGCACCAAGGAGGTAACACCAAATAAATACAAACACACCTCCTCTCCACCAAGGAGGTAACACCAAATAAACACAAAAACACACCTCCTCTCCACCAGGAGGTAACACACCAAATACAATACAAACACACCTCCTCTCCACCAAGGAGGTAACACCAAATAAATACAAACACACCTCCTCTGCACCAAGGAGGTAACACCAAATAAATACACAACACACACCTCCTCTGCACCAAGGAGGGTAACACCGGGTATTGTTTCCCCTTCAATTTGAAACGCTCATAAAACATGGGGGATATGTCACTATCCATCATCACCGTACTTTTTACCATAAACCATGATCTTATGACATCAACACAGGAGATCAATCAAATCACAATTCACAACAGTTGAGGTTATATAGTAGAGTCCTAACATCATAGGGGAATGCGCCATTCATTCTTCATCCATATGGGGAAATGCGCCAGAGTCATTCTTCATCAACACGGATTATTGTCTTCTGATACCAATTCAGGTGGTAACCACTCCTCTCTAACCACTCCTCTCTCAATGAGTCAAATTATGAGGTCACAATTCCCCTCGACATCTTCTTACCAAGTTTCTTCAGTCCCCCATACATTCTACCAAAACAGCCCTCTCCGGCCCAAAGGGGAGTTGCCTGGCTGGAATCATCCTCTGTGAGGAAGGGTACTGCGGGCGAGGTCCGCCACCCGTCCCAGGCTGGAAACAGGTCCGGCACCTCCACCACCTTCAAACACCCCCCACTCGTGGCCCGGCGTGAGATGCATCAGCCTTGCATCGGTCTTCAATCGCCGTAATCAAACAGACCATGCGACTCCCCCGGCTGGCGTAGAGCCAGTGATTATAAATTTTCTAGCCAAGTTAAATAACGCTCGCAGCGCTCCCAAGCAGTACACACCGGGGCCACCTACCAACAGAACGACGCAGTACAATCACGTGATCTCTTTTCTCTCAATACCCCAATATCGCTGACGTTCAATCTTAAGACTGTTGCTATAAACTAAACAACATGTGCACACGACACCTTCACATATATGTGCACATGACTTTTTACCATTATTCTTTGGTTGTATTCTTTGATTACAACCTGGCCGTAACTTTGGGGGGGGGGGGGGGGGGGGGGGGGGGTTAACTGCGAGAAGAGCCACTGCGCTACTAATAAAAAGTCTGAGAGTTATACACATCAGAGTTCACTATGTTTATGTTTGTATGTGTCAGTCTCCACGTGAACATATGCGTGCGGAAAAATTTACACATGTGCGTATCTATGTGTACAATAAACTACACAAATTAAGCGGGGCAGATGACTGGGAGCGCACTGCAGACCTCCCAGAATGGAAGAGTCACCCAGAGATCATCAGCAAGAGTGGCATGAGACCAGACATAGTAGTCCACTCTCAGTCAACCAAGCAGCTGATCATGATCGAGTTCACAGTGCCATATGAGAACAGAATGGAGGCAGCTCTCCATGTGAACATATGCGTGCGGAAATATTTACACATGTGCATATCTATGTGTACAATAAACTACAAATTAAGCGGGGCAGATGGACGGGGCAGATTACTGGGAGTGCACTGCAGACCTCCCAGAATGGAAGAGTCACCCAGAGATCATCAGCAAGAGTGGCATGAGACCAGACATAGTAGTCCACTCTCATCAACCAAGCAGCTGATCATGATCGAGTTCATGGTGCCATATGATAACAGAATGGAGGCAGTTCAAATCTACAAACAGCCTGAGGAGAGAAAGCTATCAGGTCAAAGTCCTCACTTCAGAAATTGGAGCTGGGGGGGGGGGTTTGTAGGAACGTCTGCATACAGCCTCATGAAACAGCTCTCAGTTGCAGGGAGGGAAAAAAAAAACAGAGCCCTGAAAGCAATGGCAGAAGCAGCAGAGAGGTGTTCAAGCTGGATCTGGTCAAGGAGGAACAAAAGTGAACTTCATAAGGCTTAACTTTCCTACAAATATCAGGTGTCCCAGTGGCTAGTGCGCGAGTCATTGAGTGGAAAATGAGCATGTCCAGAGGGTCATGGGGTTCGAATCCCAGCCATGGCTCGTCCCAACAAGAAAAAAAAAAAGGGGCAGCAGAGGGACATCCGGAGTCATGAACCGGGTGTGGCCCAACCCCCTAGAGTGTCAGGTGATAAGGACCGAAACACTTGCTTGAAGGGGGCTTCTCTTCTGAGGACTCTCTGCTGCCACGCTCTCCACGAGTTTCTACTATGCGTTTATCATTCATGCTATGCAAAGCTGATAGAAAAGTACACAGTCACTTCAAAAAAGCAAACGCAATGCTACACACTCAGCAGGCAATCATTTCCTTAACTATAAGCAAAATATCAATGTTGACAGTTTCCTTGTTTAAGTACAATATACAAATTGACCACGGGTCAGTCATGGCTTGACAACTCATCAGTTTGACCATGGTTTGATCACTGGTCAGTTTGACATTGCTTGACCACTGTACATATGGTCTGTGGACTGGCATACCGGGCCTGTGGCATAACTCCTTTCTTAATCATTATGAACAGGAACTGTGAACATAGGGATTGACCGTTTTTTCTTCTCAAATACTAATGGTGCAATTTGCGGCAACTTTCTTCAAAACAACCAGGTTCTTCTTTTTCTTCTTTCTTTCTGTCTTCCTTCCTTCCTTTCTCTCTCTTCTCTTCTGCTCTGCTCTACCCATCTCTCTGGTTCTGAAAACAAAACTACAAGGCTGACACCGATTTTTAGTTGCAAAAAATGAATCAGCCTGTTCAAGACTTCTTGCTTTGAAGAATTTACAACAAAACGTTTGAGATGACAGGCAAGGAACACACAGACAGACACACACACACGCACGCACGCGCGCGCGCGCGCGCACACCCACACTTAGAAGAAAAATTTAACGTTTCCAGCATTTCTTTTATGTCTCTACAGTTCGTTGTCTCTTGTTCATGTGTGATCGCTGTCGGTGAAATGAAATCTCCTCCATGTCTGGAGTCTGTGGATAAATCCTTGATGATCTGGTCATCGACATGAGAATTGCAAGACAGGTAAAGATTTGGACATGCCGACAACATGCTTCTCAAGCCGTCTACCGCTTGCTGACATCTAAGACTGCTGGCACCTGACAGGACAAAATACTGAAGGGTGCTGCTATGTTGTTTACACAACTCGCACAATGCCAGGATGCTGTCAGTATTGATTTCAGCATTGAAAATGGCTTCAAGTTTGACCAGTGGTGTTTCTGGCTTAATCACGTTGGAGACAGGTCCGAAGCCATCATGTCTTACAGAGCATTCCACTTGGAGTGAAGGACTTGCTGCTGTGAGTCTGCTCCACGCTGCTGACGACAACTGTGGATAATGTCCTCTGACCTTGTTTATGTCTTGGATTATAAGTCTCTTCAGTTGACAGCGCCTGCCCGACGTATCAGAAAGTTCCAGTAGCAGCTGGTCACTGAGGTAGACAATGTTCAGTTGAAGAACTTGAAGAGCCGGAAAGATGGACATAAAGTCCGCTGTAAGTCCTACGTCCGAGATGAATAGTCTACACAAACAGCGTTCTGGACAACTTTGATCGATTACAACCATGTTCGTTGTCTGACGAATGCATTTGTCGATCACTGTTGCTGGGTTCATCTTGTGGATGATGTGTAGCTGCAGTTTATTCACTGTTAGAGAAATCTGTGTCGAACTTTCAAGCAATTCAATAAACTCTTGTACAGTTGGTTGAAAATCGTCGCGCACTGTGAATTTCTTAGTCCAGGCTATTGTATGGGAAATATAACAAGGCTTAGAAGCTGTTACAGTGACTTTTCTTATGACCCGCCTCTCACAAAGCTGGGCCAACAGATCAAAAGACTCAGTACATATCAATTCACAAGGAACGGTGATCTCTACATGTCGGAAGAATTTTGAATATTTTCTTATCACTGCTATGTCCATCTCACTTATGCTGCAAGCATAGGACAAACTGGTAGCGACAATTGATAAATGAATGGAGGTGTCTCTCCAAACTGAGGGCCAGTGCATGACATCAGACAGCCTTGAACAGGTGCACGCCAGGCGACCTCGGTCAGGGACTGGGAGCATCTTGAACAAGAGCTCCAACACATCGTCTGGTAAGCTGACAAGGTTGAGCTGCCCATGGTCGTCAGCAGTTGTGGTGATTCTGTTGCCGAGTGGCGGCGGGTCCTCCTGTGGAATGGATATGGATCCATCGCCGTCTTCCATGCCATTTGCTGCCATCGCCATGTGTTCTGTAACAAGACAGAAAGAATTCTGGCCGCATGAGTATTGATAAGAGCTAGGTGCATAACTGAGCCAAGGAAATAAGTATCACTTAATTCATAGGACAGGGACAGAGCAAATAAAACTGACATCTAATAACACCAACAAAGGGTCCGTATCAATGCAACAGTTTTAAATGTGATGTATAAACAACGAACGAATTCTGATTAGTGGTAAATAATTTTTTCTAGGATGTGCTGGAAAGAGTAAAAATCGATGATAACACACGGCCAAAATGCTGTGAAAGATGGGACCAAAAACTGAATGTTGAAAATGACTGGGATACATGCTTTTTTTCTTCACAAGATATCTGATGTAAAAATGAAGTGGTTTCAGCTTAGAGTAGTACACACAGGTGTCTTGGGACAAATGTTATTCTTAAAAACATTGGTGTAGAGAACAGTGAATTATGTGGTTTTTGTCACGCCACAAAGGACAGTATCAGTCATATGTTCTGGCACTGTGGAGTTGTTAAAGATTTTTGGAATGCTTTGATGTATATTATGAATGAAAAATGTCGCAATGTGTCAAATTTACGAATTACAGAACCACTGGTTATTCTTGGTTCCGATAAAGATATAAACATTGATCAGATCTTTTATTTCATTTTGATGTCTGCTAAAGAATACTTGTACCACTGTAAATCAAATGGAAATATGCCCACTGCACGAGCTTTTATTAATAAGTTAAAATACAGATACAATATTGAAGAGTACATAGCGCGCAAAAATATGGTATATAACGATTTTGTTGCCAAGTGGACTCCTTATAAAGCTTTTTTTAGTTGACTTTAGGGAAAAAAAAAAAAAAAAAAACACACACACACACACTGAATTTCATAAGTATTTGAAAAATTAAAAAAAAAAAAAAAAAAAAAAAAAAAAAAAAAAAGGAAGAAGACGAAAAATTTGGTGGTTTTTCGTGTGACTTGTTTCAGGCCCAGAGTAGACATCTATAAGCCATTTAGTTCCTCTAGTCATAATATAGTCCCACCTTCATTTGTTTCTATTTGATGTAACTGAGTTGACCAGGAGATGAAGAAGAAGAAGAGAAGAAGAAGAAGAAGAAGAAGAAGAAGAAAGTCTCCATATAACTATGTAATTGAATGGTCAATCTAATTGTGTTTTTTACCATTGGCATAGTTGTCAACTGTTTTTTCATTTATGTATGTATGTATGTATGTATGTATGTATGTATGTGTATAGGTATATCTTCTCATCTGTTTTCACTTATATTGTTGTAACTTATAATGATACTATGTATGTATTTTTGTCCTAAAAAAAAAAAAAAAAAAAAAAAAAAGAGTAAAAATCGTTAGGTATTGATGCTTCTGAACTTGTCAAAATGATTACTGATTTGCAAACGAATACATTTGTTTTTATTTATTAAGGTCATCAGACCATTTTGGTACAGCCAAACAGCAATGTGTTACAAAAGACAAATATGAGAGACAGAGCGCTAATAGACCAGCAGCTTTATACGACATTCTTCAGTCCAAACGACTATCTAACAACGACAAAATGTAGACAGTAACCCATTCATGTGTTGTAATAGATTGACATTTTCCAGCTGTATTCATACTTTTTGTGAATCTGAAAAAAAAAACCTTTGTCATCGACCCATCAGGGATACATTTCTTCATGTATACTAAATGATTGCTATTATTACTCAACTTTAACAAATGACGGTAATAGCAGCACACACAGAGAGAGAGAGAGAGAGAGAGAGAGAGAGAGAGAGAGAGAGAGAGAGAGAGAGAGAGAGAGAGAGAGAGAGCGTTTGAGGTGTATTTAGAAACAAAAAGTAACCTGAAAGCATTTTCTGAAAATCGAAATTTCGCTCCCCATTTTCATATTGTTTTCCTTTCCACATTCTGATTACCATGATCAACGCTGCTTCTTGTGTCAGTACTTGTAACTGCCTATTACATCACATGCCATGCAGTTCAAACTTACCACATACATTAGACATAGCTACCAACCTTTTGGATTCAAACAGGCGGCCTACATCAGTAAAACTTGTGGCTACGTGTTACAGCATGTAGCGTGGAGTCCTGACTCTCTTTGAGGTATCAATATGAATAAAACGACATTGCTTTCTTTGTTGATAATTGTACGTGCCATATACAGTAGGCTTCTGTAGAACGGGGTCCAAACTTTACACAATAATAAACGTTAACAGCGCCACTTTCATTGTTAGTATATGTAACTGACTTTACATAATACAGAACGTAGCACTTAGTCTGAAATTTACATATTGATAAAAACCAAGGATACTGCTTTCATTCTTCAATCTTGTAATGCCTCTTGCAATATATAGTAAAGAAGCTTGGTGTTGCAATGACTGCAAGAAATATTCAGTTATAATCATAGCTTGCTTTTATGTCTTAGATTAAGAAATAGGGGAAGATAAGCATTCATATCTGCAGTGGTAGATAGGTAATTCTGCCTAACTAACAGTATGTGCTTGAGCGGGTGAATGGAGAATAATAAATGCTTCTCAAAATGACACTTCAGCAAGCTGCTCTGTAAGTTGCTGGAATGGTGCTTGGTTACTTATCCTTGGAATTTATTTGTTTATTGTAATTTAGTCCCTTGCAGATTCATTCCAAGAAACTGGCCCTCAGCACTTGTGTCTTAAGAGGTTATCTCTTTTTTGTATTTTTTACTTTTCACAAGAAAATGTAGCTTGTTTTGCTCTTTCATGATTTGGTTTTGCTTCTTAGCTGGCACCTTTGGTTGTTTTTTTTGAAAACTCAACAAACACACTACGTACAGTATTGCACACCAGCCTTTTTCTGGGATAGCATTCTTCTTAAAACCGAAAAGGCAGAGGAGTCAAGTTACCACTTTCTGCGGTCAGTGAGGAGAAACAATCAGGTTTCAAAATTCCAGTATCTGACCAGGAGTTAGATGTTAGTGAGTTTCCTCCCCATTGGAGTTTCCTCCCCATTGGAGATTGTCTCCCCTCCTGGAGACTATAAGCTTGTTGAAGGGTCATTTTTTGAGAAGCATTTATTATTCCCCATTCACCCACTCAAACACATACTGTTAGGCAAAATTATCTATCTCCCACTGCAGATATGATGCTTATCTCCCCCTATTTCTTCAATCTAAGACATAAGAGCAAGCTTTGTTTTAACTGAATATTTCTTGCAGTCATTGCAACACCAAGCTGCTCTGTAAGTTGCTGGAATGGTGCTCGGTACTTATCCTTGGAATTCAATTGTATTATTATATATATATATATATATATATATATATATATATATATATATATATATTCCCGCTCGTCTCTAAGGTGTACTATGAAATGCTAACACTCACTAAGAAAGGGAGAATTCTCACCACTCCTCTTGTATGAAACGCATCTTGGGCTAAGCGCACATCTTGTCATGATGATAACTGGTGGGGTTTCTCACTTAAAGTCAGCTAACGTTTCGGAGTAACTAGCTAAACAAATACCCTTCATAATGAACATGGAACCTTTGATCAAATGACCAGCTTAATAGACTACAAAGAACGAACAACATTGAAAACCTAGGTGGATTGGTGACATGAGCACCTTTTCTTTGGTGTTAATGGGTGTATAATTATTTCATCATGGGGGAAAAAGATCGTTGTTTTCTACAGTTTGAAAGGTGAATTGAAAACCTGTTGGAAGGCACAAAATGGATGCGGAATGGAAAGGTGACTGTTGGGAGTAGAAATAATAGAGGCTGAAATAATAATCATCTTCATCATGACCATCAGATAAACATCAGCACCATCATCATAAGAATAATAATGAATCCATTTTGCGCTCAGTTTGGGGAGATAAGTGACTTTCTGTTCGTCCTTCGTTTTCATTATCTTGAATGTTTATTTGTCTTGCCTGAAGAAGGCCAAAGAGGTGTAAACAAGTAGTCTTTGTTTTGTGATTTCTTTCATTTGGCGCTGCAGATATTAATTTCTGTCCATTCCCACCCGCAGTCACTTCACTTTAAAACCACCTTTCATGGCAGAAGATTCTTTAGGACAGAGTTCACAGACTTAAGGCTGTTTTCAATGCTTCAAAGTCCACAGTCAGACATCAGAACAATTCAGACCCACTTGAATACGGATAACGAAGGGACATTATGAACAACTTTCTCATAATTATTGCTTTTTTACCCTTTAAACTAGTCCCGTATTTGTCTGACTTCTTATTGTAGCATTGAAATATAAGAACACCTTGTAGGTTCACCCATATCTCAATTGTTTTTTTTTTCTAAAATAGTGATACCAAAATACATAAATTTCCCCACATTGCTGAACCTTTAAAACACACACACACACACACACACACACACACACACACACACACCAGCATGCATGTACACGCTATAAACGATTACAACAAAGTGGGTTTACCTTTCAAATCCATTTTAAAAGGACGTTTTAATTTGGAGACAGACTGCAAAATTTCTATATACCATTTTGAGACTCACTACATCTCTTTATTTAAGCAAAACGAGTTCATAGCTTCGACAGACATTTTTTAAATCAACGACCTTTTTGGATGTTTCAAAAATTTGATTTTTTGGAAATCTACCCGTGAAATGATTTTCATTTTACAAAACCAAGAGTATATACCAGAATTTGTTGATCAACACACTGAATCTACGAAGAAAAAGAGGGCTTAAAAAAACCGGAATCGTCTTTGCAGGTTACTGACCAGGTGATAAACTGACTCACATGACAGTTTGAGAAAACACACACACACACGCACACACACACACACACACACACATATGTACACACATTCACCCACATACACGCTCACTAGCACATGCGTTATGCAGTGCGTACATAGACACACACTGAAATGCACACATGCACAAACACAAGTCGGGATGGTAAACTGACTCACATTACAGTTTAAGAATGAACACACACACACACACACACACACACACACACACACACACACACACACATCACGCTATTGCATCTCTGAAGCAAGAGGAGTGGTTGACAGCTTAAAAAAAATAATAAAGGTCGAAAACAGCACTCAAAAACATAGTAACTCATCCCTTTTGACATACATGACATCAAAATTTGCTCCAGGGGCCAACAGGCTGAGTCGCACTTTATTTTATTTTATTTCATTTTATTTACTTTTTAACATGCACGCTGATGACCTACTTGTTTTTGAGTGAACCAGTCTTTTAGGAAGAAGAAGAAAAATGATGATTAAATCTAGGGTTTTCAGACACAAAACGTTATTTTTTTCCACACTGTAGTGATTAGATTTTTACAAAAAAAAAAACAACTAAAGGAAATATTCCTTCTAAATTTGGAACTCACTGCCAGGTACCAACAAGATTGCCACAAATGCAGTCTCTTTAAAAATCAAATTGATAAGACAATCTTGAGATCTGCATATTGATTGACTTTTCTATTTTAACTACCCCATATATTTTATGGTTACCTAGGCCTTAACCTGGCCATTACTTTTAACCTTTTAAATATCCTATGCGACCCCTTGTTGCCAAATTTTGCTCCAGGGGCCAACAGGCTGAGTCGCATTCTCTTTCCTTTTTCTTTAACATGTGCACTGGTGACCTACTCAATTTTGAGTGCACCAACTTTTAAGAAGAAGAAGAAAGAAAGAAGAAAAAGAAGTTACTTTTAATCAATTAACAATAACAACTAATTATCTTTAACAAAAAGCAGCTCTCAAAGCAACAAAAGAACAACAAAATCTCACTGTAGTCTCTGCTACTTTGCTAGAGCCACAAACACTCATGATCCCTGTATTCTCATCAAAACATTTTTTTATGAGCGTTGTAACTGTAAAAACAACGAAAAGTAACAATGTGTACCATACAGTCAGAACCAGTCACGAAATTCATCATAAAAATATATCGCTCTGCTGTTTGGTTTTCAGTTTTGATTTTCTGCACCTTTGCAATGTATTGTACTTTGTCACAGTATCTTCAACCTTAAAACGCAAAAGAGAAAAATCAAGGAATCACTAATCCATTCAAAGAATAGGCTTGGATGTATGCAGTTTGTGCTGACAGTTAGTGCAATAAAGTGCCATTCATAAACAAACTACTCACAAGTCTTGTTCTGGTCACAGACACCACCACTGCAAACGCTCTGTCTCTTTCCTTGTGCTGCCCACTTCCAACTGACTCCTAACAGTGACAGCCGTTCTGCTGCATGGCCACAGCCCGTGTGACACTACCCACCCGAATTTCCTTCCCTCCACTTCCCAACCTCTCTTCTTTCCCCTCTCACCCCCTCTTTGTAATTCTTCCCCTCCCTCCCCCCCCCTCCCCCCTCAGAGGTGAACCTGGTAGAGACAGACGTGGGGAATACCTGATAGGACAACAGATGACGTGGGTTAAAGCCCGTTGTGTAAAAAAAGAATATTCTGCACACATTTAAATCGAATCCTCCAAATTCGGAAGAGAAACCCAGTCTTCCAGTACAATATTAATATCAATGATGATAATGATAATGACAATAATAATAATGATAAGAATAATAATGATAATAA